>OZ010789.1:384600025-384724025 GCA_963932465.1 Maratus speciosus
CTTAGCTTCCCCGCCCCCTCCGTTATCCTCTCCATTATCTCCCCCCCTTCCGCATATCCCCAATTTTTAAATTAAGTTAAATTTCAAACAAAAGAAGTCCTTTAACAAAAGTTCAATATGCAGTGTTAGATGTAGGCAAAAATTCCTATCCAATGACATCCCATTCATCGTTGTATGCTACATATTAGTTACATTCGGTATGCAAAGTCAGATGTGGGCAAAAAATCCTCTCCAATGATACCTCATTCATCATTGTTCGTTACATATTAGTTGAGTAAAAGGGATGTTGACATGAGAAATAATATGTATGATTATTTACTAGCTAATCCCGCGCACACCTCAGTCATATTTCCAGAGCAATGGTCCGGGATGTTCATTTCAAATTGTGAATTCACACAGTTTCGGCTTCGCTGGATAAGTCTATTTTGTCGTTGATCGGAACTTTTTGTGGCTCGCCTTAAGCCTATCAGCTTCATTTCGAATGAATATTTTTTCAATAATTTCGTCTACAGTTTCAGCGGCACGATGTTAGCTGTCTTCTGCGTAAATTATAATCTTCACGCTGTAAACTAATAATAATAAAAATTTGAAAAAAGGCACAAGATTAGCGATTTTTACACCTCAACGTGCACTGTATAAAAAAAATTCTGTGAAATCACGGGAAAAGTACTGGCAGCAAAGTTGCCGGTCATTTTCTGTTTCATTAATCATTTTTCTGTTTTTTCACAGAAATTCCATTTTTGAAATTTCCATATCTAGTTTTCCCGTTTTCGATTCTTCTGGGTTTTCACGGAAGTTCCATTTTCGATTTTTTCGTTTTAGTTTTACCGTTTTCAATTCTTGTGGGATTTCACAGGAGTTCCATTTTTAATTTTTCCGTTTTAAAATATCCCGTGTTTTCGCAGGAATATTCTTTTTGATTTTACCATTAATTGCCTTCTTAGCCTTTACCAGTTTGCATAGAAGCGCTCTTTTTTAATACTACTATTTCAGAATAATAATGTTCGTATTTAATCACAAATTTCTATTCAGAAATAGTGGTACTTTAAAATAAGCACATCTACACACTCCGTGATTTTTTCCTTTCTGTTTTACTAAAAAAACCGGTTCTTTCAATAAATTATGGATAAATGAATTAATAATTCAAAAGATAGTAATTCATTATTGGATTTTGCTGTTCATTTTATATCCTTACTTAACAAAAAAAACCTTTATAAAGATCAGAATTCTTTACTTTTTCAGCAAATATTTAATCTAAAATATTATTCTTATAATAATCATTACAATCTAATAGTTTTATTATTAATACATCTGATGTACATTTCAGAATATCTGTGGTAAACATCTTTTGACATTTAAATTTCTTTTATTTTTAATATTTCTACAGTTGTATTTTAAAAAAAAGTAAATGGAAGTTTCCACAAATATGAAAATAATTTTATGGTCTCCTCCTCCCATCGATGGATGAAATGTCTCATCACGACACGCCATTACATCAACAAAATCATTGTAACATCATAAAAAAGAAAACGTCATATCAAAATATTGTAATCATAAATAGGGGAGACCGGGGCACATTTTCCATAGGGGCAAGTTTCCCAACTAGCTTTCATTTTTAAATGAGCCTCTAGCTGACGACAGCGGGTGAACTGGTTGAAGTGGCAACACTTCCACGCACCATCTACAAAAGTTATAATTTAGTAACTGCTGTCACTTCGTCAGGATAGCTGTTTTTTTCATTTTTTTTAACAATGAGTAAAATTTCAGGTTTTTATTAAAACGTAAAATAAACGTACTAGCGTTAAACTTACTGTTTTGATAATGCATGTACTAAAAGAGGGATTCTTTCTTCACATAAGTATGGGTTTGTTTTGCAATTAAGTTAAGGTGTGTCCCACCGAAATAAAGCCACCGTGATTGTGTGCTGTAAGTGGACACGAAACAAACCAATAAGAACAAAACAAATATATTAAGAAAGTCTATTAAAATACATATTTACAAGGAGTAACTCACTCCCTGCCTTACCTGGGCAGGAAAAATAAATGAATTTGTAAAAAAAGAGGGGGGAAAGTGTCCCGCCGAAATAAAGCCACTAATGTTAATAGGCAATATATCCGCCATGGTTATATATGACTTGGAATATACGATGTGGCATACCATTTACCAACCCTTGGAGTACAGTAGCATCAATATTTTCCCACTTTTCAATGATGACGACCTTCAATTTTTCCACAGACTGAAACTGTCTGCCATTGGCATATGCAGCCCTACTGAGGATGCTCCCTCCCACTTTCTTGAGGATTGATATCAGGGAAAAGGGGAGGCTCTTCCCTGACATGCACCCAATTATTCAAAAAACATTCCCAATAGGATTTTGCAACATGAATGGAGGTTTTGTCCTGCTGGAAAATCCAACTTGGTCCACCAGTCTTCTTTGCAAATGGCAGTAAATGGTTTTCTAGCATTTCTTGGTAATTGGTAGCCTTCATGCGGCCTGAGACAAAAGCCAAGTTATGTTTACTTCAATAGCCGAAGCCTCCCCACACAATTAATGAGCCTCCACCTTGTTGTCTTTTAGAGAAATTTTCCTCTTCTTTCCTCATGTTATACTAATAGAAAGCAAAGCCGTCTGGTCCATCCAAATTATTTTTTTTCTCATCTGAGACTATAACACGACGCCACGGGGACTTCCAGGTTTGATGATATTTGGCCTAATCAACTTTCCTTTGTATGTGGATAGCTTTCAACACTGGCGGCTGTTTCCTTTTCTGATATCACAAGATCCTTGTACGTATTTCAATTCGTGACTAGGTTATTTTGTCACAGGGATGTTATCCTCTTTGGCCAACTGCTTTACGGAAATATCGCATCGTAAAAGACGACGCAAAATTCTATTTCCAGCCTGGAAGTCATTTTTCTACATGTATACCTCCTTTTTTTTATACCCGTACGCATTGCCCATACTTACAAAATTGTCTATTACGGTTTTAGATCGTTTGATTTACTTAGATATTGCTCTATGTGAAAGACCTTGAGCCTTAAAATCTGTTTTTTGTCCTTTCTCGAACTTTCATAGCTGGGTTTTCTTTCCCATTGCAATACTGCAGGAGAAATAGAAAATACAACCTTCTAAAGTCTGCACAAAGTTCGACTGGCACAGAACAAGTATGTGACAACGTCCTGACATCATAAACATATTGAACTGCAGCAGCTCGAATGTCTGTAGTTACCAATAAATACTAATATTGTCAATGGCTTTATTTCGGCGGGACACTTTTTCCCCTCTTTTTTTTACACGTTCTTCGTTTTCTCCTGCTCAAGTGGGGCAGGGAGTGAGCTACGCCTGGCAAATATGTATTTGTATGTAGGCTTTCTTAATATATTTGTTTCGTTCTTATCCGTTTGTTTCGTGTCCAGTTACGGCACAGAATTACGGTGGCTTTATTTCGTTGGGACACACCTTACACCGTTATTCGTCGAGGTAGTGTAAAAGTTGCAGTATGGCGGCGGGGCAGGTTTTTCAACAGCATACGGGACATGTCTTCCAACATGAGTATCATTGGAAAACGTGCCCCGTCCTAAACCAGTTAGTCTTTCTGTACCAAAAATGTATTTATTGTGCAAATAACCGTATATGAAACGAACCCTTTTGATCATTTAGTCCTTTAAGTAAAACTACAAGTATAAAAACGAAGGTAAATTCAAATATATATATATAAAAGTTAACTATCTTCTAAAATGGGTTCATTTAATGAATCCATTTTATGTTAGTTATGCGCCTTTATTGTCCATTCCTACCTCACTGTAGTTATAAGCTACAAACTATAGATCGCAGTGTGCATGAGCCCCTCAAATAGCAAATTAATACTGCTTTTGATGCCTGGGTAAGTACAAATAAAAGGCCTAAGACAATTTACAACATCCCGTCCATTTTGGTTAGAGCTGCTCCACTGGCGTGAACACCAGTCAATATTATGGTGGTTTTTAAATTTTCGGGAATTTCTCACTGAATACTGAAATATTTAGACTCGGATTTTATGCCATCTTACTTTTCTGAAAGGCCGTAGTAAATCTTGAAAACACCAACAATCCTGCACAGACTTCAAAATTGCCAGAACTACAGACTGTCCATAAACTTAATTCAAAACCACCAAAAGCATCAAATCCTTCTATCCAGGCTAACACTTCTGAAGAAGCTGTTCCTTGAAGTTCCACTCAAATGTTCCTTGTTGCTTATGGAGAAGATGTTCCTTCTACATCCAAACAAACTTTCCGTACACCAGAAGAAGTTAGGCTTTTTTAGAAAACACATAGGAGAAAAACACGGCGTGGAAAGAAAAACAAGGAAGTCGTCTATACTAACTGAGTCTCCCGTTAAAAATCAACTGAAAATGGAAAAATATCTCTCTATTCTAAAAAAAAGTAACTACCGCTGTCACCGCCGCCGCCGCCGCCGCCGGTTTTGAATTTTTTGTGACCGGAGGTCTCTCTTCGTTAATATTAAAAAAACTGTTGCATACAAAAATATGAAAATCGGTAGTATTATAGAGAAATGTTTGATAAACACGCTGATGCAGACAGTTTTCAAATCGAAGAATTATTTTAAGAGATATTTAATGCCAAAGTTGGACAAAATCGTTCCATTAAAAAAGTTTTATAGGAGCAAAAACTGTACATAGGAATTTAATCATTTTTAGATCATTTTATGCGTCAGAATTTCCCGGTGTGCAGATTGCAGTTAGTTTTTTAATTTGAATAATTTTTCGAGGTTTTATTTCTACTTTAAATTCAAATTTTCAGCATTTCGAGAGATTAATTTTTTACAAATTTTATAGAAAATTGTATTAATTTAAACTGTTGCCAACAGTATAAACAGCGCAAACAGTAATGTTTGCTTCAAATTAAAAATTTATTTTACACGTGACTATTATAAACAAAAAATATAAAAAGCAGGAACTCATTGAAAATTACGTCATTAAAACTATAGTTACACGTGAATTTTAAATGAGAAAGAATATTGTAAAATAATAAATTCAGCAACATGCGTTAGAAGTCCTAAATAGGAGAATTTACGTCATATTACACTTATTACGTAAAATGAACAAAAAGTAATATTGCAAAACAGTTTTAATTTAAAAATTGCGCGAGACATTTACTTGACATTTTAAGATGATCATAATATTTCATTTCTAACAAAAGTATTTTGACGTGAATATTAAAAAGAGAAAGAAAAGTTTGGTGAAAATTACGTCAGATTATAATTGTCAGATTCAAATTATAATTCAATCTTCCGAAATCTTTTTAAAGGCGATCAAATTAGCGTGCTGTTAGAGTCTGCGGTGTCTGTACGGGGGTTGACGAGCGTAGCTCGTAGGGGACAGAGCCCCCTAGTTTATCTAAAAAAAAGGAAACTGCAAAAAGAATCAGATAAAAGGGGCGCGAAAAAAACCAAATCCAATTCCGGCCAGGAAGCTGTGTGGAGTTTGGGCGTTCATCTTCAAATGTAAAATGCATTAACCACTTCGGGACAGGGGGCTTTTACAGAAATTTTATTCGGTTGACACCACGTTTAAGAAAAAAGTTACTTTACTTAAATAATCACGAAACTGCTCTAATTAAAGAAAGCAAATATTACTTTTATTTTTTACTGGTGCCGAAAACAAACTCTGTATGCTCTATTTGAAGGTGCATATATGCACACGTGGTCCCGAATGGGGTAAAACATAAAAGGTATAAAAAGATAACATTCAAGTGATGAAGAAGATGAAGACTGTCTTTGCATTTATTGCTTTGAACTTTACTCCGAATCAAAGGCAAATGAAAAGTGAATGCGATACAAGAAATCGGCGCATGAAGACTTCACCAGAGAAGATGTTTCTTTTTACTTTCTTCTATCTTCAATAGAAGAAAGTACTGTAATCGAAATTTTATTGACTTCGGGTTTTCGACGGATTTACACGTTTTAGGGGTCAGAGATCCCAAAAAACATGTTTATAGAAAATGTCTGTCTGTCCGTATGTCCATGTGTCTGTCGCCATTGTACCATCAAGAAGTGAATGAAGTTATGCATAGAATTGAATCAAATTTTTATTTTAAGTTTTTGACTATGGCAAGCAAGTCCTCCCTGAATTTGGAAAAAATTCGCCGGTAGGGGCGCTGTAATAGCGATTTTTGTGCGATTTTGAATATTGTAACATCAAAAAGTGTATGAAGTTATGCATAGAATTGAATCAAATTTTTATTTTAAGTTTTTGGCTATGGCAAGCAGGTCCTCCCTGAATTTGGAAAAAATCGCCGGTAGGGGGCGCTGTAATAGCGATTTTCATGCGATTTTGAATATTGTGCTCTCAAAAGTGTATGAAGTTATGCATAGAATTGAACCAAATTTTTATTTTAAGTTTTTGGCTATGGCAAGCAGGTCCTCCCTGAATATGGAAAAAAATCGCCGGTAAGGGGGCGCTGTAATAGCGATTTTTGTGCGATTCTGAATATTGTACCATCGAAAAGTGTATGAAGTTATGCATAGAATTGAACCAAATTTTTTGTGTATGTTTCTGGCTATGGCAAGCAAATCCTCCCTGAATTTGAAAAATCTGCCGGAAGAGGACGCTGTAATAGCGAAGTCTGTGCCCTTTTCCTTATTATACCATCGAAAACTGTATAAAATTAAGCATAGAACTGAACCAAATTTTTTGTGTATGTTTTCGGCCATGGCAAGAAGATCCTCCCTGGATTTGAAAAAAGTCTGCCGGAAGGGAGCGCTGTACTAGCGATGTTTGTGCCATTTTCTTTATTGTACCATCGATAAGTATATTAAATTATGCATACAATTGAACCAAATTTTTTGTGCATGTTTTTGGCTTTGGCCAACAGGTCTTCCTTGAATTTGAAAATATTGCGCGGTAAAGGGGCTCTGTGATAGCGATTTTTGTATATTTTTCTTGATTTTTTGTAGTTTTATTGTCCATCGGCAGCTCATGCAGCAGCGGGAACTCGCTTCCTGCTATGCCAGCTATTCGCAAACAGCTGATAACAACAGAATAAGGAAAAACTATTAATTTTAACAAATATCATGATATAGATTAACTCGTTTTTAGTCCGTTTAATTGAGTGAAGCAGAAATTTAAGATGAAAATGAAAGTTGGTATAGTATTGAACTAATAATATTGAAGTATTAACATGTGTAACTAGTTTTTGAAATATTAAGATGCATAAGATAGAAGAAAGTTTTGGGATTGGCACATCCAACTAGTTTTGCTTGCGCTCATTGTTTTTCAGACAATGATGACCACTTCTTTAAAAAAAATCTGTCTTTATAAAATTGTTAAATGACAGTTTCTCTCTATTCTAAAAAAAAGTAACTACCGCTGTCACCGCCGCCGCCGGTTTTGAATTTTTTGTGACCGGAGGTCTTTCTTCGTTAATATTAAAAAAACTGTTGCATACAAAAATATGAAAATCGGTAGTATTATAGAGAAATGTTTGATAAACACGCTGATGCAGACAGTTTTCAAATCGAAGAATTATTTTAAGAGATATTTAATGCCAAAGTTGGACAAAATCGTTCCATTAAAAAATTTTTATAGGAGCAAAAACTGTACATAGGAATTTAATCATTTTTAGATCATTTTATGCGTCAGAATTTCCCGGTGTGCAGATTGCAGTTAGTTTTTTAATTTGAATAATTTTTCGAGGTCTTATTTCTATTTTAAATTCAAATTTTCAGCATTTCGAGAGATATTTTTTACAAATTTTAGAAAATTGTATTAATTTAAACTGTTGCCAACAGTATAAACAGCGCAAACAGTAATGTTTGCTTCAAATTAAAAATTTATTTTACACGTGACTATTATAAACAAAAAATATAAAAAGCAGGAACTCATTGAAAATTACGTCATTAAAACAATAGTTACACGTGAATTTTAAATGAGAAAGAATATTGTAAAATAATAAATTCAGCAACATGCGTTAGAAGTCCTAAATAGGAGAATTTACGTCATATTACACTTATTACGTAAAATGAACAAAAAATAATATTGCAAAACAGTTTTAATTTAAAAATTGCGCGAGACATTTACTTGACATTTTAAGATGATCATAATATTTCATTTCTAACAAAAGTATTTTGACGTGAATATTAAAAAGAGAAAGAAAAGTTTGGTGAAAATTACGTCAGATTATAATTGTCAGATTCAAATTATAATTCAATCTTCCGAAATCTTTTTAAAGGCGATCAAATTAGCGTGCTGTTAGAGTCTGCGGTGTCTGTACGGGGGTTGACGAGCGTAGCTCGTAGGGGACAGAGCCCCCTAGTTTATCTAAAAAAAAGGAAACTGCAAAAAGAATCAGATAAAAGGGGCGCGAAAAAAACCAAATCCAATTCCGGCCAGGAAGCTGTGTGGAGTTTGGGCGTTCATCTTCAAATGTAAAATGCATTAACCACTTCGGGACAGGGGGCTTTTACAGAAATTTTATTCGGTTGACACCACGTTTAAGAAAAAAGTTACTTTACTTAAATAATCACGAAACTGCTCTAATTAAAGAAAGCAAATATTACTTTTATTTTTTACTGGTGCCGAAAACAAACTCTGTATGCTCTATTTGAAGGTGCATATATGCAAACGTGGTCCCGAATGGGTTAAAACATAAAAGGTATAAAAAGATAACATTCAAGTGATGAAGAAGATGAAGACTGTCTTTGCATTTATTGCTTTGAACTTTACTCCGAATCAAAGGCAAATGAAAAGTGAATGCGATACAAGAAATCGGCGCATGAAGACTTCACCAGAGAAGATGTTTCTTTTTACTTTCTTCTATCTTCAATAGAAGAAAGTACTGTAATCGAAATTTTATTGACTTCCGGTTTTCGACGGATTTACACGTTTTAGGGGTCAGAGATCCCAAAAAACATGTTTATAGAAAATGTCTGTCTGTCCGTATGCCCATGTGTCTGTCGCCATTGTACCATCAAGAAGTGAATGAAGTTATGCATAGAATTGAATCAAATTTTTATTTTAAGTTTTTGACTATGGCAAGCAAGTCCTCCCTGAATTTGGAAAAAATTCGCCGGTAGGGGCGCTGTAATAGCGATTTTTGTGCGATTTTGAATATTGTAACATCAAAAAGTGTATGAAGTTATGCATAGAATTGAATCAAATTTTTATTTTAAGTTTTTGGCTATGGCAAGCAGGTCCTCCCTGAATTTGGAAAAAATCGCCGGTAGGGGGCGCTGTAATAGCGATTTTCATGCGATTTTGAATATTGTGCTCTCAAAAGTGTATGAAGTTATGCATAGAATTGAACCAAATTTTTATTTTAAGTTTTTGGCTATGGCAAGCAGGTCCTCCCTGAATATGGAAAAAAATCGCCGGTAAGGGGGCGCTGTAATAGCGATTTTTGTGCGATTCTGAATATTGTACCATCGAAAAGTGTATGAAGTTATGCATAGAATTGAACCAAATTTTTTGTGTATGTTTCTGGCTATGGCAAGCAAATCCTCCCTGAATTTGAAAAATCTGCCGGAAGAGGACGCTGTAATAGCGAAGTCTGTGCCCTTTTCCTTATTATACCATCGAAAACTGTATAAAATTAAGCATAGAACTGAACTAAATTTTTTGTGTATGTTTTCGGCCATGGCAAGAAGATCCTCCCTGGATTTGAAAAAAGTCTGCCGGAAGGGAGCGCTGTACTAGCGATGTTTGTGCCATTTTCTTTATTGTACCATCGATAAGTATATTAAATTATGCATACAATTGAACCAAATTTTTTGTGCATGTTTTTGGCTTTGGCCAACAGGTCTTCCTTGAATTTGAAAATATTGCGCGGTAAAGGGGCTCTGTGATAGCGATTTTTGTATATTTTTCTTGATTTTTTGTAGTTTTATTGTCCATCGGCAGCTCATGCAGCAGCGGGAACTCGCTTCCTGCTATGCCAGCTATTCGCAAACAGCTGATAACAACAGAATAAGGAAAAACTATTAATTTTAACAAATATCATGATATAGATTAACTCGTTTTTAGTCCGTTTAATTGAGTGAAGCAGAAATTTAAGATGAAAATGAAAGTTGGTATAGTATTGAACTAATAATATTGAAGTATTAACATGTGTAACTAGTTTTTGAAATATTAAGATGCATAAGATAGAAGAAAGTTTTGGGATTGGCACATCCAACTAGTTTTGCTTGCGCTCATTGTTTTTCAGACAATGATGACCACTTCTTTAAAAAAAAATCTGTCTTTATAAAATTGTTAAATGACAGTTTTTGTAAAATCATTAAGTGGAATTTCTTTTCTGTATTCACTTAATTTTTCTATGTATTATTTTTATGCCTCTCTAGTTTACAATAAAAAGTACGTATTAATTAACAAGCAAGATTTATTTCCTATGTTTTTCCATTTAAAGTATAGTTGGAAAATTTGTCCCCTGTACATTTTTAGTGGGCTTGTAAACTTGCCCCGCATACGGGACACATTTTCCAACGTTACATGATCTGACTTAACCATTTTCTGTTAAAAGCTATATTTAGTTTTTTGAAAAACAATTATGCTAGTTTGTAAATAAAGGTCTACGGAATACAATGATATCCTGTTGATCTCAAAATATATAAAAATAAAAAAAATAGAAAAATAAATTTCTAAAAAGTTAGAAAATCTGCCCCGTTCTCCCCTACTCATTTTTTGCGAGAAATAGGCAAAATATTTCACACCACAACAAATAACGAAGCCGGCTAAAGTTAGGGTTAGCAGGTTTTATTTTCTAAACAAAGCACTCGTTAATAACCATTTTTTCGTCGCCACGTACCTTAGCATTTTATATATATAGATTCACCACCACGTACCTTGGCATTTTACATACAGGGTGTCCACGTATAACCTGACCGACCTTTATTTTCGCAACCGTTGGTCCTAGATGCATACTTCCAATTACAAAAATGGTTTAAATAAGGTAAAGAATTATTTTTAAAGCGATTTGGGTCAAGAAAAACATTTATTAAAAAATTACGAAATTCAAATTTTTATACGGTCCCCCGGTCCTATAAGTGATATTTAGGAAAAATTTGCTGTGACACTAACAAGTAAGACAAAAAAAAGTCCCATTCATGTAACATTAAAAGTGACCGAGTTATGAAACCTTGAAATGCATGACTTATACCACTTTTTTGCATCTCAAAACAGATGATTTCGGCCATGCTTTCAGGGGTCGTGTATAAAGTACTTAAACTTAATTCAAGGTATCTGCGCTTTGAAAGAAATCGTACAAGTATTACGATTGAGTTAACTTTTATTAGTTAAGTTTCAGATTAGTTAAAATAATTGTATCTTAACATATGTTTTATTTTGTAAGGATTTGAGGCTATGATTTCTTTTAACAAAAATTATGTTATTTTCATAAGGTTGTATTTAACCCTCTGAGCGTCTTGCAAAAGGGTAAAACTGTAATGTTGTTTTCTTTGTATTTTGTTTTAAATGCTAAGAAAATATGATTCTTCCAACATTATAAAAAAAAAAAAAAAAACTCAATTACAAATATGAATGCAATCCTTGAAATTATTAATCATTCTTCAATGTATTTAAAATTCATTAAATCTATAGAATTATACTATCTTAAATATTGCTTGTATTGCTGTCAAACCTGGAGCTTAGTAAACGGAATATTACGCCCCAAACACTTAGAGGGTTAACTTGCAACGATCGTCTTTCCTGTTTCAAATTTGTACTCGAATTTTAACTCCCTTTCAAATGTCCGATCGAAGTTAAATTTTACATACTGACTTAAATCCGATGACAATGTAATATTATTATGATTTTCGACGCTTACCATCTTATACATACTTATATTTGAGGATAATACAAAAAAATTCTGATAGATTACCGTCAACAAGTTTAAGAAAGAGTTTTAGATTAGATAACATAAACCTGCGATGGTTGTGTTTTTTAACTTTTATAATTACGTTTTATGTATTTTTTAACGCTGAATAAAAAAATTATCTTCACTTTTAACCATCATGTCAGGATATTTCGCAAATCGTAAATTTCAAGGTTAAAAAAAAAATAGCGAAAAATCTGATACCATAAAATAGATGTAAGATTTTTTTATTCAGTTTAATTTTATTTAATTCAATAATTAATTCAATTTTTTGACTTATATCTGGGTTTCTTATAGCTAAACAGCTCAGGGATTCCGATGAGGTTGGGAGGGGAGGGGGATCAATTTTAACTTTGAGCTTTTAAACTTTGAAATTTGCGATTTGAGAAAAATCCTGACGTGATGGTTTAAAATGAAGGGCATTTTCGGATTTAGCGCTAAAAAATACATAAGAATGTGTGAGTTTGTGCACTGTGATTTTATGTGTTATACAAAATATGCATTTTTATTTGCAATACCAGTGATTAGACAAATATTATACTGTTTTTTGACTTGAACAACAACCCTTTTGTCATGATCATATCTAACTCTAAAACCTCCTTGTCTTTCTGACAGGGGATATATTCGCATCTCCATTTGTATACGGTCCCCATACTACGCATGATAACTTTGAACTCAAATTTCTCAGTGAATATTGGTCGTACAGATACGGAACTTTTTTTTTGTTTGCAATACTTTCGAATAGACAAAACGTCCCTAAATATAAGTATAGGGACCTGGGGCTGTATAAAAATTTAAAATCTGTAATTCTTCACTAAATTGTTTTTTCGCTTCAAACTTTTTTGTCTTAACTCTGCACCTAATTTTGACCACTTTTGTTATTGGAAGTATGCATCTAGGACCAACGGTTGCGAAAATAAAGTCGGTCAGGTTATATGTGGACACCCTGTATAATATATATATTATACAGTGTGATTCATAAACATCGAAACAATAGCCTATCTTTTTAAATATTGGCCCTAAAACATACTTCCAATTGCAAAGTTTCACAAAAAAAAAAAATTGCAAAATTCAATAAGTTGCAACTCCATGGGGGGGGGGGGGGGTGTCTATTTGAGAAAATGCAAAAAAATAAATTTTTATACGGCCCCCGTAGGTTAAAATTTCCAATTAAGAAAAATTCCCTTATCTATGTAATTCAAGAAACAATGTTACTTTAAGGACTTCGGGAAACATTTAAAAAATATATTTATTAAGTTAGAATTTTGATGATTTTTTATGATGGTTATCCATATAATTTGCAAACAAAATCACATCCTAAAATTTATCATAAAGTTTTAAACAAATAAAATTATTTTTTTTAAGCGGGGTAATTTAAAATAATTATAACTCGAAACATTATTTGTCGAATTTCAAAAAATTTCATTTATATAGAGAGCAAAATTTAACTTTAATTTTGTTTAATAATTTTTTTTAAATATTAATTGAAAAATTATGTTATTTTAAAATATAAATTAAAAAAATGATGTAACTTATTTTTTTAAAATCATATTTTCAAAAGTAAATATTTTTTCATATTTTCCGAAACAAAATTAAGGTAAAATAATCGAAAAAGACATGTTCCAACTTTACACCATTTATCTTTAATAATTCTCGACTTATAACAATTTAAAGATAAGAAATGGTGAAAAAAAAAACCCATCATGCAGAAAAACGCATTTAAAGTTTTAAACAAAGATTGGCTCCAAATAAAATGTTTAAATGACTTTTAGAAGATCGCAGGTGAGTAAGCAACTCTTTTCTGTAGATTAATCTTAGATTCAGTTTAACTTTTGCCATTTCGTACTTCTTTCTGTACTATTTAAATGTCCGTCGGTTGATTTAAAACAAGTCTTTTTCTAAGATGCCGATTTAGAGCTTTTTCATAATTTTAGCTCTCACAACTTCAGATTTATTATCGGCCAGACCGAGGCCGTTAAAAAAAGTCTTTATTCCGCCGGCTCGGCACGTTTGAAAGTGTGGCTTCATTTTGCTGGCACGGCTCGCGGGCCGGGTCGGGCCCGGACCTTACTTTTTTCTGAAGGCTCGGCCGGGCCGGCCTTAACGTATTCTTTTCCATATCAAGATTGGACTGGCTGCTATCTTCCTAGGTCTGCACGGGTCGAAATTTTCAGTCCCGGTCTCGACTCAACCCGTATGAAACTCATTGTCTTAGTGACCTGGTCCAAAAACGTTTTAAAAAAAATAATAATAACGTATTAATAAAAATAATAACATATAATTTGTGGATGATCCCTATCTTTCATTCCAAATCCATCCCACTGAAATCGTCTATACGACAGTAAAAATACACCGTGTCACAAAAGTTTAGACAGTCAATAAAATGTGCATTAACATAAAAAGTAATAAGGTACAATTAAAATTCGTGAGATAGGTAATAAATAAAAGCTACCTAAAAAAGATTATGTAATTTAACTTTTATGGCCTTTGAACCTCTGGATTTTCTTAAACATACTCTATTAGAATTAGAAATATATTTTCTTTTTGGTAATGAGAAAATTGAATCTTAAAGATATTATCAATAACAATATAAATGATCACATTATTTTCCTTTGCTTTGGAACAATGTAAATAACCCGATTGACATTATTTGGAAGAAATTTTATTAATAACTTTTAAAATTAAAAATAAATTAAAATATTAAAAAGAAAAACTAATGCTGGGGGATCTACAAGTAAGCAACTTTCAATCCAGAAAATAATTATTAAAATTAGTTCATAAGAAAGTCCAGTGCAGGAGGCGGAAAAAAATCGCCTTGCATTTTAAATATAAAATTTATTAATTTGTCCACCAGTATCGTTCTCAAGTTCAGTTGACAGAGCTGTGACATCAGCTGAAACTAGTCCATTTTTTTTTCTTAACAGTACTTATCGTACTTACTTGGGATATTCTTGTTTTGTATGTAAAGCAAACATTCCGTCTTTATGTGCTTGAATATGTTCCTCTGAAATCAAGAAAGAAAATAATGCCTTTATAAAAAATTAAATCAATAATAATTAAAAATTGTATTATACAGTTTTGAAAATGTTCGTATAATCTAGAATATTGAGAATGCATCTTTTTAGAAATGTCTCTCATAATTTACTCACTTCAAAAGTGGAAAAAATATTATTATCCCACGCTAGTGAGATTGTGTGAGCTTAATATACGTATTGCTTCCTATACACTAAGCGAATATTTATAGTGGAAAAAAAAAAAACGGAATTATGATCTGTTATTTGAATCATTAGTTTGGGGGAATTTACTGAAAATCTGGATTTTTCACTTTCTGTCAGACATTTACTTATTTTGCTGATAAAAAGCAAAAATTTCAGTACATTTTTCTAGATAAAAACAAATAATAAGTTAATTTTGGTGTTATTTTGATTCGGGTATGCTTGAAAATTGTTAAAAGTCAATGAAAATCTTTCGCAGATCTTTTATTTCATGTATTTTGTTACTTATTATTATTATTAATAGTATTATTACTTCATTTTTAGATAGATTTCGTAAGAAATACTACTGTAAAGTCTTGGCGTAATTAAATAATTACAGTCGAACCCCGTTAATACGCGCCCTGCTTAACCCTCTCATGCATACGGACCTCATATGAGGTCGTATAATTATCGCATTATTAAGCAAAAAGATTTTGAGCATTCATTTATAGAAATTTGATTTGTGGACAGATAATACCTAGCATACAGTACAATAATAAAACTATTTTATAATGGTTTCTCGTTTATCACAAAAAAATATTTTTCTGTGAATAATGAGAAATAATGAAAAACAATTTATGCACGAGAGGGTTAATACGCGAAACCGTTTAATACGCGATTTTCTTCGGTCCCTTGAACCGCGCCTATCTTTTGCATTAAAAATACCCCTCTTAATACGCAAACGGTTAATAGGCGAACCCGCTTGAGACGCGAAATTTTATCAGTACCTTAGCAATAAAAACCTACGTTTAATACGCGAATGAGCTTCGCTTGAAACGGATGAGGTTTTAGAGGGAATAATGTCTCAAGCATTACATACGACAATTCTTTAAACTAGGAATGCTTTTTTCTGTCCAAATTTATTACATCCATGAATAGCTTTACTAAAATTATTAGTTTTAAACTTCTGCTTTCTTAAAGGAGAAATATTTCCCGTCGCTGATTACTATTTATAGTCAAACAGGCCAGAAAGAGAGAAGAGAAATTTTACTGCTAATGATGTGACCGCATGCTAACTTAGAGCAGAGCCGATTCGCTGTTTGGTCAGTGCTATGATTAGGAATGAAGAGGGTTGTTTGTCGCTCCAGATAGAATCTGATCTACGATATCCACGTGTGCTTTTAAAAGTTTAATCTAGTTTTTACGATGGCAAAAAGAGCAAAACATATTTAAAAAAGGCTCTCTCTGTCACTGAGAAGTTACAAATTATAAATCAGTACAATGCCCAGGCTGTCCTGAGTAAGTCGGCGTTCTCGAAGAAAAAGACATACGGAATCAACTTTAAGGACTTTGTTGAAGATTAAGGATGTCATTGTTAACCAAGTTGTTGTTGGGGAAACAAGGAACAAGAAAATAAAAATCACCAAGTTTGAGGACATGCAGGGGCGTGCCTAGCGGGGGGGTGTTGGGGGTGTAACACCCCCCCCCCCCCCCCAGTTATTTGGAAGAGTTGGTAAAATTTAGAATAGTCGGAAAGTTAAGAACACACCCTGCAAAAAATCCCCTCTCCTGTCGTCAGTATCATTTCAATTCTCTGTTGTCCGTCATTTAAAGGGGAAAAGAAAGAACTTATCACGGAAGATTGTGTATGATTCTGTGTGGGAGGGAGGGGTTGTCAGAGAGCGGAGGTGATAGATAGAGAGAGAGAGAATCGCGTTTCTGAGAATTTGAGACTTTCGGGAAAGGTTCCGGCCCAAGGGGCCCGGTTCAAATCAAACAATGAGAAAACCATTAATCATTCTCCCCCACCTCGCATCCGAAGAAAAACTAATCCTTTCTTTGAAATAGTGAATTTGCCTCGGGATGATCCATATAAGCATCCATTTTGTTGCCTGGATGGAGTGGAATTGGGTTTTTTAATTTATGTATCAGGTACACTTATGGGCACGCACATGTTCAAGAAATATGCGCCAATTCAACTAATGTGTTAGTACTATGTATGCTTCTCTAATAAAAGGGACTCATTCTGTAATCTTTCTGAGAGAATTTTTTTTTCTTTTCTGATACTTTTTCTTTGTAAATAACTATATGCGTTAACTAAGTGCTATCTATTTTCATATGGTGACAAATTTCATAAATAAATGGTACACTATCAAGTAAATCTGAAGATATTAAAGTGTAGTCGAACAAAAGAAAGAAAGAAGGAAAGAGATACATTTTAATCACCCCATTGTACAATAAAAAAAAAAAAGGAATAGGCAGTTTTCTAGTTCCGATTCTTTAAACAACACCGACTTCATTGGTGTCAGATCTTTAATCATACAATAGTCAATTATTTGTTACTATATAAGCTTTTAAAAGCACAAAGGCTGTTTGCTCTTTTCCAAAATGCATTTCAGTTGAAAGTGGAAAAATCTGGAAGCACTTTTAAGCAAATGTCAACTTCATGTCATTCATCGGATTGTTCCGACAACCTCTCAATGTGGCAAATATTGCTGTCGTTAGTTTATTGACACGCGATTAATAAATAGGGACTTATAAGCTTACAAAGGGTTTCAAATGCTTTTCTTGGAGAATATAGCAAAAACAAAATTTCACTTCCGGCTGTAAATTCTTAAATCTATAACCTAAATAGTACCCCAAGAAAAAAAAAAGGCTAATTAAAAAAGCAATACATTTCTTTAAAATGTACTTCAAAACAGTAATGTGGCATGAATTGCCAAATATAATAAGGAAGGGTGAAACGAAGTTAATTTTCTCTCTATATATATGAAATATTTTTTAGATAAAAAAAAAATTGATTCAGTTGATTTTTGATTCAGTTATCTGTACATAAATTTACACACGTACAAATCTGTATAAATCATGTATTCTTCTACATTAACAACATTCATTTGTCACGTATTTTTTAGTCACCGTAAGTACGTCTTTAAAAAACTAAAAATATGCGATTTTTTTTTTTCAATGCAGATGCAATCTTCTGTTAAGCATGCGATAATAAAACATATATATTGATTAAGCACGTTTTAGTCGAATATAGTTTAATTGAATATTCTGTATCATATAAATATATCAAACTGTAATGCTAAAATAATCTGTATCATATAAATATAACATAAACTATAACGCTAAAGTTTTATTATTTTCATAATAATGCAGTCCTTAGCATTATATGCTAAATAATTAGTATGAAAATAATTAAGAGCACAAGCGAAAACTGATAAAAGTGAAAAAGAAGCATTTTTTTCAAACTCAGTTTAGAACTTAAAATTTTGATACGAAAAAACTCATCGATTAAATCAACAATTCAGTGTGTAAACCAAACATTTCAACTAGAGATCGACCGAAAATTCGGTTTCGTTCTCGTTTTTGGCTCAAAATCGGAGTTTCGTTTTCGGCGAAAATGTTGCCAAAAATTCGGCCTCACCGAAACTCGTCCGAAATTATTTTTATTCCAAAAAGTCTCGTTTCTTCCTTTGGAAATTTTCAATATAACTCATTGATTTGAGCTGTATCGGCTCAAATGAGACACTCTTTATTTATTGCTGTGTATTTCACTGTTTATAATTATCAGTCATGACTGACTCAACATGTGAAATAAATTATAAAGCAAGTAATACATGCATGACTAAACTTTGAAGACGCTTTTCACAAGCTCATTAAAAGCTGCAGACTTAACAGTAATAGATTTGAAACCGCAGAAGTGTTTCGAATACCCGTTGAATATAGTATAACGGAATAATATTACTATATTACAGTATAACAGATTATCATTTACAAAAATCTTTGTAAAAGGTAAATCGAGGTATGTATACCTAAAACATTATTTAATTAGATGAAATTCATATAATTAGAGACTGATTTAATTATATTTTATTTTATATGAAAATAAAAAGTTTTGGCCACAGGCACAGAGAGCCAACTATGGCCACACGTATAATACACTTAAAAGTTAACACTTTCAAAACACTAAATAAAATTCTAAAAGTCTAAAACTTACAAGTTTCAGCTACCCTGTGGCCATCATCAGGGTCTTACTTCAGTTAAAAAGAGAAAAATACTTATTAGTTTGTAGAATTCAAAAGTTTACTTTTGAAACTTGTAGGTTTTAGACTTTTAGAATTGTATTTAATGTTTTGAAAGTGTTAACTTTTAAGTGTATTATACGTCTTTTAATAAATCTTTTTAATTATATTTGTGCGTTAATTTCAAAACATAATAATCCTTCAATTTATTTAATTACACATATAATTAATCAATAATTATGTATGTATTAATTACTTTAAAAAAATAGGACATTTTCGTTTTCGGCCGAAAATAGTAAGATTACCAAAGTTCGGTTTCAGTTTTTGTTTCGGTCTTAAAAACTCGTTTCGGTCAATCCTTAATTTCAACTAATATGTATAAAATTCAAACTGGATACTTGCTGAGACAGTCATAAATACGTTTTTATTATTAACAACACAAAACTGGCAAGCGCGTTTTTATAAAAAAAAAAAATTACGAAATGTAATAGCGTTTTTCTTTTTCTTATAAAGGCAAACAAAGTGACAGCAAAGGGTGTCACAGTTGGCGATTTGAACGGAAGTTACCAAAAAAGTTGTTATAAGAGAGTAAACACCTGTAACTCGATTAAGTATATTTTTTGAAAAATGAAAAATAAAATTCGATTCCAAATCACTTGCATTCCTGCCCAGTTTCACGTTTTTATGTTAAAAGAAAGTCTGTGAATGTGCCGGAAAACCATTAGTTTAAAAACACCTTGATTCTTAAAAGTAAAAGCAAAATGTAGATATTGCTTGCCTGCGCATTTTAAAATGTCCTTTATAAACCGACTAGAGGTCTGCCCGGGCTTGGCCCGAGGTCCGTACCCTGCCCGGCGGAATGAAGGCGAATTTTCAAACGGGCCGGGCCGGCAGAATTAGGACAATTTTTTCAACGGGCAGGGCCGGGCCGGCAGACAAAATAAACGGGCCGGGCCAGGCCGGCAAAAAAATTGAACGGGCCTGCAGGGTCGGGCCGGGTCGATAAAAAAAATTAATCGGGCCTATCGGCCCGATATAAGAATTCAAGTGAAGCAGATAAAATACGAGCCATTTTCAATGAATATGATTTTCTCGAGAAGTATAAATGTGCATCACGAGCCGATGCGAGTTTTACAACATCAATACAGAAATATAACATGTCCATCGTTGAGATCGGCATCGTACAGTTACTAGATGTCTGATCCGGGTTTAATTTTTCTCAGCAGACTCGTGCCGGGACGAAACTGGTCTTAATCGATCTCAGGATGTGTAGGATAGGCATTATGTTTTGTAAGATTATTAATAGTGATAATGAACTTCTGTTAAGGGTGTTCTTAAATCCAAAAGGACAACTATCTGACATAAGTTTTAATTTATTTTTGCTCGAAAATGCATGAAACAAGCTGGTGTTGTTGTTCAAAAACTAAGTAATTGAGCTGGTTTTTTCATTTTTTTGCAAACGCAATAGATCTTTCAGATAAGAGTGTCAAAGTGGGCGTTTTGAACCGAATTTCCGCGCGAAGGGAGAAAGAGCACTCAAGAGCGGGCGAAAAACGTGTTTGTCACGTGATCGAATTCGCTTATAACTCAATAGGTAATCGATTGATCAAAAAATGGAAAAAACAGTTCAATTCCAAATCGCTTTCATGGCCAGGCTTTCCAATTTTTTATCTTTCCGTTAAAAAATGAAATTGTAAATATGTCAAAACGTTTTGCGCTTGTTGAGGAGAGCAGTTAAGAATAGCCTTAACAGTATCTTTGGAAATATACCTTAAGGTGGTTCTCATAGTCACTGCTCAACAATGCGAAACTTTTAGACACATTTTCTGACTCATTTTTAACTATAAAGGCATAAAATTGACAAGCCTGATTATTGAAGGCATTTGGAAACGAATAGCTTTCTCCATACTTGATAAATTATAGAGATAAAGGAGATTCTTGTCACGTGACTGTCACGTTTTTCTCTTTTCCTGTGCTATCGCTTGCGGAAATTCGATTCAAAACGCTAACTTTGGCAGTATTTTCAGAAAGATATATTGCTTTTATTTATAAAAAAAAAACGACATTTACATAGTTTCTGAATAAGAATACCTGACAATCTTACGCGTTTCCAAAAAGAAATGAATTCATAAATGTGTCGAAATGTAGCTCCTTCGGATTTGAGAAAAGCCTTAAAAATGAGAGAAATATTTACACAAATCTACTTTTTATTATACAGCTTCAAAAACTATCATGTTTTTGATCCTTTATTCTGAATTAAATTAATCTTTTAATGAATCCTTATTTGAATTTTGAAATGTCAGTAGAGACGATGACTAAAACACTGTAAGTATTCGTTAATGTTTACTGTTATGTGTTTTCTGTTTTGCGAACACATAGTAATCTAAAATATACTGTAAAATGTTCCTATAAATATGTATGTAGTATTCATTAAAAGAATCTTAATTGTATGTCGAGAAAAACGGACTTTTTTGTAGAAATTGAGTCGGGCCAAACTTCCAATTTTTATACCGGGCCGGGAAAAGATAGCTTTCGTTCGGGCCGGGCCTGGAAATTCCGACCCGTGCAGACCTCTAAAAACCGACTGGAGTAAAATGTAAAAAAATATATATATCTTTTTCAATTGTTGTTATTTGAACATGTGTGCGTATCTATCGGTTTGGTCCCTTCCTAATAAATAACTAAATAATTGTCAAATGTTAACTGTAATTCCTTCCAGCCAATTCTAATAAGCTCCTTGAAAAGCTATGAAGGAATTAATTCTTAAAAATCAATGATGGTTTTAGAAAAATAAAAGTTCCCTTAAATTTAAAATATATATATATATATATTTTTTTTTCGAATAAAAGAAAATTTTCTTTATTTATTTTAATTCACCGACAAAAATACAAAATTTAAAGTTTTATTAATTGAACAAGTTTTAAACTTTGAATTATTATTTAAGAGAAAAACTTTTTTTTTTATGTACCAGAGGCTGTGCCCGTTACGAGCTAAGTCCTCAAAACCCTGTCCAAATCTCGCCGGATTGTTAAACATGGTAATTTGAGTTATTTCAAAAATTAAAATCTGATATTATAGTAGATTGAAGGATATTCCACAAATGAAAATGTAGTCATATTTAAAGGAATATTGTAACACATGAAATTGGCAGGTGTTTTCATGCAGATACTATGCGATCGAGTGTTTTCCATTTTTTAATAAAAGCAAAAGATCATTCATAAAATACTGTCAAAGGAAAACCTGTCGTCACGTGGAAAAAATCGCTTATAAATACATAAGTAACACATTGATCAACGATTAGTAAACACTATTCGATGCCAAATCGCTTAAGTAGTCATGCCTGCAAACGTCATGCTTTTGCATTTAAAAATGTGTCCATAAATATTTAAAAACTCCATGTTGTCGGAGGGACATATTTCTTTGATAAAGTCCTTAAAAGGTGACATAATCTTAGATTTCAGATTAGTTCGGATGATGAAACTGACACCATTTTCAAAAGAAAAGATCATTTTCATATATGGAACAAGTCATGATATGACTGTGTGATTAAACTTTAGCTTGCATTTAAAGTTCCCAAAATTTATTAGTTTATTTCTAAATTTCTTTTCTTCTATCCCTTGAAATCAAAATTAAGCAATAAAACTAAAATCTGAAACATTTAAAAATAATTGATGGATATGATGCACTAATCTTAAACGCACAGACAATTCTGTTGGTGAAAATGACATAAATTCCAAAAAGAAAAAATGCCTTTTCATCCAAAAAAAAAAAAAAAAAAAAAAAAAATGTACATCAGCACAGATTGTTTAGAACAATATTTTAATTAAAATTGTATTATATAATTTTCATATTCCATTATAACGAAGTCTTTTTAAAGAAATGTACTTGATAAAACCTCTCAAAAAAAAAAAAAAAAAAAAAAGCAATTTAACAAATTACAACGACCGTTTGGAAAATGATTTTTTCGAAGACTAAAATTTAAGACATAAAAAATCGCACGGAGTTGATCATACATTACGTACGCCATGAATTAAACATTCACATTCCTGGACCCATCATGAACAAATTTTAAAAGAAATTTCAGTTTTACAATTTTCAGTACTGTAAATGTTTAAACTTCTACGGAGCTGGTCATACATTACGTACGCCATGAATTAAACATTAATAGTGTTATTACACATAAAAATTGCAAGCGACAAAAATCGCCTGCGACTCGTCAGATTTCGTGAAACTTAACCTTGCGTGAAACTTATGTATTATCCACCTGAAACTTACGTATTATCCAAGCATTTCATTGGATGTTCGGGAAAAGGCTTTTCCATCGTCCGATTTCCAAGAAATCTGACGACCCATTTTAAATGAAACTTCATTCTTAAACTTCTAAACATCCCACAATATTACTTTTTACACCGTCGTATAGAGAAAAAAATGTACTTTTAAATGTAATTTGTTTGGAAGCTGTATCTCAATTTGTTTCTGAGTTATTAAATTTTTTTTTCTAGTTTTTATTACTTTTTTGTCATAGTAGCAACAGAAGTATCCATCTCTGTTGAAAGTAAAGGCAAATTACAGATTACTGTATAGACCAATCAGAAAACGAATAAAATGCTGATTCAACCAATAAAAAACTCCAGATGTGCTTTTGATTTCCTACCCTGACGAGGACAATAACCATATTTCAAAATAGTTAAAAAA
The DNA here is from genome assembly GCA_963932465.1 of Maratus speciosus. Lineage (NCBI taxonomy): Eukaryota > Metazoa > Arthropoda > Arachnida > Araneae > Salticidae > Maratus > Maratus speciosus. Next base: position 384,623,805 of record OZ010789.1, read on the forward strand.
AAAAAAAAAAAAAAAAAAAAAAAAAAAAAAAAACTTCACGGATCGTAATTTTTGCAAAAACTTTGTGGCAGAGTTTAAATGAAACGGAACAAAAAGCTAAAATATCGTTTTTTTTTTTTTTTTTTTTTTTTTTAAGAAACACTACAGCAAGGAGTGATAGCTAATGTTAAACCTATGGGAGCTTCTTTTCGTAATTTCTGTAAAAACATTGTGGCAGAGTTTTAATGAAACGAAAAAAAAGGGCTAAAATATGTTTAAAAAAGAGCGAAACATTACAGACACAGTTTTTTTTTTACTTCAAGAACTTTTTTAAATTATTGTATTCCATTATAATGCAGTATTTTTAAAGAAATGTAGTATTTGATAAAAGTAGTATTTGATAAAAGTTCTCAACAAAAAAGAGAAAAAAAAATACTTCACCAGGCTACAAAATGGATGCCCTGATATATCCCTGCAGATTAATCGAATGCGTTAATCCAAAGAGGAAAGCTCCCCGTTCCTTCACTTGACAGCCCGACACCACCCATCTTGACCTTTGAGGGGAGAGAGCGAGCAGCGTGGGTTTCCACGTTCGGGAAAGGAGGGGGAGGAGGGGGTTGTTGCAATCTCTATTGTAAGTTTTCCCATGTAGCATCTTTAATTGCTCCCTTCTGCTATGGACTGATTCTTAGAATTTGGTGACCTCTTGGCTCTGGATTTGGCGCTAGTTATTTGAGGTTGTTGCATTTAAAAGATGAAGTCACGGACACAGAAGAAGAGCGATTTGCGAAAGTTTGTTTTTGTCGCATGATTGCGAATAATTCAGTGAAAAGTTTATGCACACACTGTGATCGTGTACACACACATTTCACAGAAAAAAAATAAATTTATATCGCCATATAAGAATATTTCATCCGAATGAAAACATCAACCTCCAGAAAGGAAAACGGATTCAATGTACAATATGTAGATATTTCTGCATTTATATTACAGGCCTGCATAGTCATATTCAAACAGATCCTCCAGATGTAAAATTCAGAGCTTCATAAAAATGTTTCCGAAACATCATTTTCATCACAAAATTTTACTGCGAATGTTAAGGCTTTTGCAGACCGGGTTCGGCACTACAGCGAAAGTTTGATTGAGGAATGCGATAAAATCCTAACTAGCAATTCTATGGAAAATGTCAATGTTTCTGAAAAGGAAGATTCCTCGACTTTTCTAAGTTGTGATCCAGCCGATCGTATTGGAAAGAATTTAACCGAAAACCAGAAACTTTTCATCCTGTCTCGTGGACCTTATCAACCTCAGAGATCATCTTACCCTGTGAATCATGACATAGATTCTAAGAAGCAGAATAAGTTTAGCTCCTGCTGGTATAAAGAATATCCATATTTAGAATACAGCGACCAACTGGATGCCGCATTTTGTTTTGCTTGTTCACTTTGCTCTGATGGACCGGGGCCTGAAAACGCAGAAGAAGCTTGGATCAGTGTTGATATTCGTGTATGGCATAAGATGAAAGGCCGAGGAAAAAACCGTAAAGGAAAGTTAATGGTTCATTTTACGAGCAATGCTCATAGAACCGCAGTGTATAAATTAGATAATTTGGCCCAAAAAAGTAAGTACGTTGACAACTTTCTATCTAGTCAACGTAGAAAGGCAGCAGCTAACGCGGAGTAAATTCGTCTAAGAAACAGAGAGATTATTAATATACTTCTAGACTGCACCAGATATCTAAGTCGTCAAGCATTTGCATTTTGGGGACGAGAAAGTGACAGCGGTAACTACATTCAGCTCATTAGATTAATGGCCAGGTGGATTCCAACTTTAGAAAACTGGATTGATGATAATCATCTTCGCCCATACCATGCCAACAAGTCACAAAACGACTTTATTGGGGTTCTTGGATCATGTGTCCGTGAAAAAATAGTTGCAAATGTCAAAATTTGTGGATTTTTTAGCGTTATGGCTGAAAGCACACCCGATATCTCCCATCTTGACCAGCTCTCAATTGTAATCCGATACGTGACCCAGTTTCACCCAGAAGAAAGGTTGTTAAAACTAAAAGATTATCTAGCTAAAACAGGCGAAGGAATGGCTAAGCTTATTTCTGAAATTCTACAGTCAGTTGGAATATCGCTTTCCCAAGCTCGTGCACAGTCTTACGACACCACGTCATCTATGTCCGGCGCATTTTAGGCTGTCAATCAAAACTTTCAGAAATAGCTGGTAGATCTATTTTATACATACCCTGCCTCGCGCATAAAGTGAATTTATGTGTTGAACATGCGTGCAAAGAAAGCAATATAATAAAATTGTTCTACGACAGTATTCAGGATCTCTAACTTTTTTTAACTGAGTACAAAGCGATTCGGCATACTGACAGAGAAAATAGAAGTTCTTCAGAAGAGTCGTACTTTGAAATTTTTGTCAAAGACAAGATGGACTATGCGAGCGGATTCAGTCAGAGCTATTTTATCGTCCTATGATGCCCTCATCCATACTCTGCAAATTATTTCTGAAGACATGAAGGTTGACAAGGATGCTCGAGCTAAGGCGGCAGGGTTAAGAAGCAAAATGATGTCATACGATTTCATTGTTTCTTTACTTGGAATGAAAACAATTATGTTTCAGACCAAATTAGCAACAGAGCAATTGCAACGTGACGACCTGAACATTTTAGAGGGAACCGACATACTGCAGAAAACTTACGAAAGCATTCAGAAACTCCGGAATGATGACACGGCGGCAATAATGAACATCATTAAGGAAGCTGACAACATCTGCGAGATACATGGAATAAATCAAGATTATGAGTTCAATTTGCGACACAGGCGACGGAGGCCTCCATCGAAGATCGACGAAAATCCTAAAACTGCAGTTCTATTTACACAAGAGAATTATTTTAAAGCAGAAATTTTGAAGGTGGTAGATCGGCTTACAACTGCATTTGTAGACATTCATAAGTTGGTATTTGAGAAAGTTAAACCACTAGCCTGTCTCCTTCCATCTAGGATCAAGTATAGCTCTACCGAGGACATTTCTAAACTATGTCAACTATTTCCTGGTGATCTCAAAGATGTAGATAACTTGGAGTGTGAAATTGATCTCATGTCCTCAGAAATAGCTAGTTCTGAATCGGATACAATTGGCGCAGCAGCGCAAAAATTTGTGGGGAAGGCTCATTTGTATCCTAACCTTTCTTTGGCCTACAAGTTGGCCTTAATTATTACAGTAACTGTAGCAAGTAATAAAAGAAGTTTCAGCAGGTTAAAGTTGGTAAAAAATTACTTGCGTACCACTATGTCGGAAGAGCGACTGGACCAACTAATGCTATTAACCTGTGAAACAGACATAACTGACATGTTGGATTTAGACAGTGTAGCTGGAAAATGGGCTATTCTGAAGGATAGGCGGGTGATAATTTAAAAATGTAGAAGGATAATTTTTAGTCTCTTATACTAATATATATCTTATTTTTAGCAAGCAAGATTTGTCTTTTTTATGTATCTTAAAATTTATACACTTACATTACACAACAGCATGCGGTTTTATTTATAGAAACATAAATTCCGAAGTACTTAAAAATTCTTAAATTGTTACTTTTGAGAACTGGTTAATGTACAGTACATCCATACACATTTCCTTTTAAATCGTAAGCAGAATCCTAATTAATAACAGGATTCTGAACTCTACTTATATAGTAAAATAATTTTAAAAAATTACACATATTGAACAACAACATTTAATTTCGACTGTGGTTAAGGAGAATGCAGGTGAACACTTAAGACTTTTAGTGATTTTTATAAATTCACAGTATTGTAGAACAGTTGACTCCGTCGCTGAGAGGGGGGGGGGGCTATCACAAAGTCTTTCTCACCCCCGATCTTTCAGTCGGCAAAATTCAGTTCACACCCCCCCACTAAAACAGCCTTCGGCACGCCCCTGAGGACATGGAGAAGGGCCTCCACGAGTCGTTTGTTCACGGCGCGATCTACGAATATCCCAATAAACGGCATGCATATCCAAAAAAAGCTTCTGATGTTGCAGCAAAAATGGGATTTGATTTGATTTGATAGCATAAGAGGGACTGTTCAGGCGAGGAAACCAAGTCCGTATAACAAAAATGGGATTGTAAGATTTCAAGACCTCAAACGAATGGACGCATCGATTTAAAAAATTCGCCATGGAATAAAATTCAAGAATGTGTGTGATGAATCAGCATCTGTCAACAATGAAGACGTCGATTGTTGGAAAACATATGTGCTTCCATAGTTTATAAAAAACTACTTAAGCCGTGATATTTACAACCTGGATGAATTTGGGCGTTTTTACAAAATGACATCTAACAAAACAACGGCTATAAAAGGAGAAACATGTCCTGGTTGTAAATTAAGCAAAGAGAGTCTTACTCTTCTTCTCGATACCAAATCTGATGGATCAGACAAGTTAAAGCTTCTGGTCATAGGGAAATCACGCAACCTGCGATGCTTAAAAACGTCAAAAATCTTCCTTCCCTGTACGAAAGTCAGCGCAGAGCTAGGATGACGGGCACCCTTTTTAGGTGCGTTCGTAATTATGTAAATACGTAGCACCTATAGTCGTCGTTCAGTCCGTCTGTCTGTCCGTCCGCATATAACAGAGCAAAAACTACCCGACCGAATGATCTGAAATTTTTAATATATAATTGCTGCAAAATTTTGTCGAGCCATTTCCAATCTTATGAAAATCGAATGTATAGTTTAATTACAGGGACAGTCAAAAGTTTTTCTTTACATTACGGCCAATGGGAAAAATTATTGCAAGTGAATTTTAATGATATTACAGACTTCCGAATGGTCTGAAATTTTTAATATATAATTGCTGCAAAGTTTTGTTGAGCCATTTCCAATTTTATGAAAATCGGATGTATAGTTTAATTACAGGGACACCCAAAAGTTTTCCGTTACATTATGGCCAATGGGAAAAAATTATTGCAAATGCATTTTAATGATTTTACAGCCTTCCGAATGGTCTGAAATTTTAAATATATAATTGCTGCAAAATTTTGTCGAGCCATTTCAAATTTTATGAAAATCGAATGTATAGTTTAATTACAGGGACAGTCAAAAGTTTTCCGTTACATTACAGGGAATGGGGAAAAAATTATTGTAAGTGCATTTTAATGATGTTACAGACTATGCACTTATGAAGCGCAAAAAAATATACATTCAGTACAATGTGGGGTGCAAAAAATAATTATAAAACTAGTTATAGTACGAACGCACCCCATTTGCCACGTTTGACGAGCAATTTCCAACTTGTTTAACACGGGTTCGTAATTTTGACCGGCGTATGGGAAAAGAATAATGCCATCTGTTATTGCTTGTGAACAATTGTCCTGCGCATCCAGAAAAATAACGAAGGCCTGACGAATGTCCAAATTGAATTTTTCCCTCCAAATTCGAACAGTGTCACTCACCCAATGAACCAAGGAATCATTAACAGAGCCAATGTAAATTACAAGACTCGCGTAGTACGACGATACCTTCGCCAAACGGAATACGCAGCAGCCATTGCTGATAAAAGTGTCGTGCTATTACATTCATCGACATTCACATGCTTACTGTATCATGGGAGAGTGTCACACCAACGACAATTGCGAATTGTTTCAGAAAGGGTTTTTTTAACAATAGTGAGGACATCATTTGTAAAGAGCCGACCTCGCACCCTAATGTTGGACAACACTGGCTTGGTGAACAAGAAACTGTAAGTTAAGATTTTGTTTATTTAGACACGTTAATTAATATCGACAAAGATCTAGTAACCTCCGAGCTCAGAAGTTTGGATGACATCTATTGCCACTGGTAAACCGCATGTGGAGAAAGAACAGAATGAACCTGTGCCCTCTGTCCGATTTCCTTTCTCCACAGTTACGGAGGCGTTCAGTTTTCTCATTCAGCTTGCATCGTCATTGGCAGAAGGGCCCTCGACGGCGCAACCGCATGTGACTTTGGCAAATAGTAATTTTTAAGTCACTATTGACTTTATTAACTTTTAACTTTTGGTTTTTTATATCGACATTTTAATGTTATCGATGCTGTTCTCTATTTGTTCTGTATAGCTAACAAGGGTTTAAATTTGTTTAACATTAGTTTTAGTTTGCTTCATGGTTAGCACAAATTTTATGTTCGTTTTGTTCAATTTTATGTGACGTATGTAATAAATATAATTTTGAAAAGACTTACAGGATTTTTACTTAAGACAATGACTGCTATTTGAATTTCCAGATATCGAGCGTTCTTGATTAATAAATGCATAGTGATAACAACAAATAAAATGTCATTTTATGTTTTAAAAACGCTAAAAACTGTCATAAAGATGTGCTTTATCCTTATAGGTTGTTATTATATGCACCACTGGTCAAAATTCGTGAACTTTGGTTAATACGCGAACCCGTTTAATACGCGAATTTTGATCGGTCCCTTGATTCGCGTATTAACGGGGTTCGACTGTAATTATCAGAACTATGCCTGTACCAAGACTTCACAAGCGGAATGCGTTCCTATGGGCTAGAAACCATTCATCTTTAATGGACAATAGGAGAATCTCTCGAGATATTCTAGTTCCAATGTCTCGTGACGTTATACTTTCGCCACGGCCCATCCCTTATGAATCGGTTACTCCTTCAGCCGACCTCTCCGCGCAGAGAGTTTCAGCATCTCCCAGACTCGGAATGGCAACAGGGCGCCAGCGGAGAACAAAGAAGCTTCAATGACAACGCGGGGACTTGGCCGATTGGAGGAGAAACAAGTCCCGTCGGTTTGGGGGAGGAAACAGAGGATGGAGATGAGAAGAGTTTTTTTTTTTTTTTTTTTTTTTTGAAGAGAGGGGACTCTTGGATTTTTCGCAGACGGTATCGGCCGGCGAAATCCCTCGCTTCTAGGGACTTTGAACCGCTAAAAATTAGCGACTAGACAGTTTTGTGAGCGTGTTCTTAAATACTCGCAGACGGCACCGGCCGGCGAGATTTCTTTCAGAGACACCCGTCTCTAGTGTACTAAGACATTCTATAATAAGACATTCTTCCAGAAACAGCTCTCTCCAGTGTAACAAGACATTCAGTGTTCATCTTAGACTTTGTGGCAAATGTCCCTTCATATTCATAATTGAGACGGACCCTGATTAATATATGTATAATGCTGAAAAAACCCTGAATAAAATTATTCAAAGGTTAACTTAGAGAGATTTCCTATCTTCTGCGCTACCAGATCTTTTTTGGAGAAGGGAAACCTTTACACTACCTATTGCAGTCGTTACCATGGTGCAACTTTTGAAAAATTCTTTCATAACTTTTCATTATATGACCCCAGGAACCCAAAACCACCCCCACCTAAAATGTTTATATATAGGTAGTGCATGGAACTATACATTTTATATAATATTTGGTTTATGTGGTGTTTGTGATTTCATATTATTGGTCATTTTCATTATCTTTCCATGGTATTGTTGTACAGAAAGTTTATATATACAATATATATATATATATAATATAGCCATTATATAATATTACAATTCATCATCTTTTTTAAAAAAATAATGATTAATAATTTGAGTATCAATACATTACACTGACATTATACAGAATAAAGCTGGATCAACTGTTATTAATTTAACTAATCGTTAATGAATTGTTTCTACTTTAATATACCAATATCCTAATTACCAATATATGAAGTATTAAAAAGTTATATATATATATGTATGTATGTACTAAATTTTGTCCGCACGATAAAAGTCGCAATTATGCACGGATCGTCTTCAAACTCGCCAAAAACATTGAGATGGCTAATATCTCGGCGGGGATTGCAAATGGGCAAAATCGGTCCAAGGGTTTGGAAATGGGGAAGGTTAAAAATTTTGAATACCACCTTAACATGATTCTGATAAAACCAGCTCTTACAGAAAAATGACAAGAAAAAATAAACATTTTTCTTTATAGCAGTTAGTTGCCAACAATAAAATTCTCATCACAACAATTACTTTTCTATTGCAAGGTTTCCACGTGAAAATGAAAATGAAATGTATAGTTTGACGAATTGAAAAAAAAAAAAAAAATGAATATTCCGTCATAAGTTTTCTAGAGTATGATTTCCACGTGAAAACTGAAAATGAAATAAATAGTTTGACGAGAAAAAAAATATATAGTAGTCATAATGGAAATATCATTGAATATGTAACATTATGTGAGTTTGAAAAAGCGTATTAAAACATGATAAAAACCCGACTATGGAAATATTAACATATTTTACACCATATATTAGACCAATATAGTATTTTTTTTTTTCAAGTTTCCAATTGTAGCAATTTTAAATGCGAAATTCAATGTAATTTTTAGAGATTTTTGCGCTCTGCCTCGAATTTTTGTCATTTCTGAAAGAAATTCGATTACAATGTTTTACCCATTTTTGAAAATTTCGACCCAAGCAATTTTTAATTATTTAGCGATTTTTAATAAGATTTTTAATGCGACTTTCAATGAGATTTTTAGCGTTTTTTCAAGTCCAGCGGCTATTTTTTGGCATTCGTAAAAATAATTCGTTTTCAAACGTTTAGCCTAATATAGTTAATTTTGTCTTGAACTATTTTTGAATTTCAACGATTTTTATTGCGACTTTCAATCCGATTATCAGCGATTTTTAAGAGTTCCGCAACAATTTTTTGATATTTGTAAAATGAATTCGGTTTCTAACTTTTAGCTTATAATATAGTGAATTTTGTACTCTGCGATTTTTTAATTTTAGCAATAGTCACTGTGGGTTTTAGAGATTTTTGGCGTTCCACGGCGATTTTTTGTCATTTATGAGAGATTTCCGATTACAATGTTTTACCTCATTATGGTAAATTTTTACCCAGCTATTTTTCAATATTTATCAATTTTATATGCGATTTTTGTATTTTTAGCGACTTTTCGAATTCCAAAAGATTTTTTGACATTCGGAAACGGAATTTGATTTTAATGTTTAATCTAATTTCCTACTCCTCGATTTTTGCATTTTTCGCGATTTTAATGCAAATTTTCGAGTTTCACAGCGATTTTTTGACGTTTGTAAAAGGAATTCTGTTTCAAACTTTTAGCCTAATATAAATTTTGCTTCAAACTTTTACCCTATTACAGCAATTGTTCTCCGGCGCGATTTCTGAATTTTAATGAGATTTTCAAATTTTTTATTTTATTTTTTTCCGAGTTCTGTGCGGATATTTTGACATTCGGAAAGGGAATTCGGTTTCAAACTTTTTGCCTAATATAGTAATTTTTTTCTGTGTGATTTTGGATTTTTTGGGGCTATTTATCGTGATTTTTGGCGATTTTTTAAGATTCGTAGTTGAAATTAGATTTCAAACTTTTATGCTAATATGGTAAAAATTATCCGTGATTTTTGAAGTTTTTGCGATTTTTACGTTTCTTTGAAATTCGCTGCGAGTTTTTAATTTTCGATTTTTTGATTTAATATAATAAATTTTTAAATATTTCTTTTCAATAAAGTTTACTCGGATTTCATGCAGCAATTTTCGAATTTTTCATGTGACTTTTTGAGTTATTTCGCGTTCCGAAGAGATTTTCTGATATTCATAGAAGAAAAACTGTTTTAATCTTTTAACTCATAGTAATTTTTGTCCTCTGCGATTTTTGATATTTTAGTGGTTTTTAGCAATTCGCTGCGATTTTTACACATTAGTAAAAGGAATCTGTTTTTAATCTTCTTGCCCAATTTATAATTTTTTTTTCTCTTCACAGTGAAGTTTATTCAGATTTCGTGAAACAATTTTTAAATTTTTGGCAATTTTTTATTGTATTTTTTAGAATTTTTTCGCGTTTTGTGCTATTTTTTGAATGGCCCGGGCAACGCCGGGCGAATCAGCTAGTAATATAATAATTTTCATGGCTTATGTGCCATCCTCGTATAGAAAAAAAAAAAATAATTACCTGAGTATAATTCAGGATGATCATTCATGAATGTCGAAACATATGGATCAGCATCAGTCAGTTCGAATATTTTCCCGGATGCTCGAATGTGAGCTCCTACATAAAAATCATCCGCTTGGTAGTAAATCGGTCGAGCGTTTGGATCCACTTGTTTCTTGTATATCTTATCCTTTTTGTGGAAGAGTCCGCCAGGAAAACCCGAGTTTGGAACTGATTCTTCGTTAATGGCCACCGAATCATCGCTCGGATAAAATGAGATCACAAAGCGCCTAAGGTTATCATCCGCCATTGGAGAAACCTGCAATCAAAAATGTATAGTTGAAGGTCACATATTAACAGCATAAATAGTTTGATCTGTGTTTCCAATGCTGCTATAATTATAACAAAGTGTCCTTTAAGTCCATTCACAATTAAAAAATTCCTTAAAAAAATAACAAATTGTCGTATCGGAGCGCGGTTTGCAGCATAAAGACTTAAAGTGTCGGATTTTTTTTTGTGGCAAAAACAAAAAATAAAACATTTTTGCGGTATAGGGGCTTTTGCGAGACAACGGAAATGGCCTTTGTGAAAACAGGAAAATTTTCATGCATATTTTCTGGCAACCTATTCACTGTTTCATAATCACAAGAAATTTTTTTAAATATTTTTAATATAAAGAAGATATTTTACTATATTTATTTATATAAAAATCGAATTAAACGACATGTAAAAGCAATAATATATTATATATATATACATATATATATATATATATATAAAGCCATAATATAATTACAAATCATCATCTATTCCAATTACAATAATTAATTCAATAATTTATAAATTTAGCAGTAAATTATAACTTATATATATATATATATATATATATACATTAGGGTGGTTCACAAACCTATGGAAAAAAAATAAACTTTCTCTTAAAGACCAGGACACCCCCTCATTTTTTTACATCAGCCCATACTATTATTCTGGCAAAGTTTCAATGTCATACTCCAAATGAAAGACTATGCTCAATGACTGTCAACTTTTGACTTTTGGAGCTATTTTGGCATTTGTAATTGAATTTTCTAAAATTTGAGATAAAAACCAAATTATTTAAATATCATTTATTTATATATTTACAATATTAGTAAAGGCTAACAAAATAGTTAACATTGTCAGATTTTTATTTATATATATGTTTTCTGAAACAATATAAACAACTGATTTTTTTGTTGTCGTCGGTAGAGAAGGTCCTATTTGCTTCAACGTCTTGCAAAAGAAACTGTATATCATCCTCATCCTTTGTTAAAAGTTTAATTCTAGAATCATCTGAGGACCTCTCTTAGCAGTATCGTTAACCACTCTTAGTTCTTTTACATAGTTTCTACCATTTTTATAATTGATATTATTCTTCCATTCTTAATGCGAAAGTTATAGAAAAGTCATCAACATTCAAACGAGAAAAGAGCTCAACAGTTCTTTTTGTTGCAGAATCTCCAAGGCAATCTGCACCATCTTTCAATAAATTTGATTGATCTTACATTTTGGATTGTTCATTCCTGCAATAATTTTTGCTTTCTCTTTTGTTGGTACTGTGTCTGAAAATAGGGCAAGACCAACTAATTCGTCTGAAAGGTGCCACATGTGATTTTCTAGGACTTTCCTTGCTCCTAGTCCAATCTCAGAACCAATAGTTAATATTTTCTCAGGTCTTTCCATAATTGCAAGTCAACTACAGGAACTTCAGCTGCAAGAGGAGATTCTATCCATGCTTTGCTGTAGAGAAGAGCACTGAACTGCACAAATCATTGGAGCTGCATTTCTTCCCTCTTAGTTAGATGGGAAAACTTCTGGATAATCTCGGATTTTGAAGCCACACAGGAGTTTAGCCATCCACCGAGCATGATGAATAGCACCTGGTGTTCTCCAATGGATTTTCTATGGTGGATTTCCCAAAATAGCAAGTGTCAACTCAATCATCTCTAATGACCACATATTTATCTACAGATAAAAGACAGGCAATGGTTGAATCTTTAAAATCTTTAGTGCATTTTTTTTCCAATTCTGTACCTGAAAATTTGTTCAATTCCTTGCCAAATGTTCTTAAATCTGTTGAAGAGTAGAATTTCTGTGAAACTGGATACTCCAAGGCACAAGCTAAAAGCCTTTGCCAAGATTAATTCCATGACATGGTGTTGGCAGGCTAACCACAATAGTTTACGGCCAATTTTTTTCCCAAACAAATCATACTCTTTTTGCATAACCATTGTTTACACTCGTACTGTCAAAACATAAACCTTGGACGTTTTTCTCTACACGCAACTCGTGTAATAGGTTAAAAATAGAATTCACTATGTTTTCTGCTGTTTCGCCACCATTGAGCTTCGAAGGCTTTTTTCAGTACCAGCTCCCGAAACAAGCACTGGCAACTGAAAAAACCTTTCCTAATCCAAGACATTCAGGTAAAAGTTTGCCATTCCAGTGGAGGACTAGAGGACAATCTGGTTTGAAATCACGAATTTCTGACTCAACATATTATTTTCTAGCTTTTTTTCTTAATTGTTGTATGTTGCTTCTTGAAAGAGAAAGTGCACGAAGGTCATGTCCCAGAGCTGATACAATTGGAACAGTCAAATGCAGATCTTCACGATTAGATGTCTTGTTATGATCTAAAGCACCACTAACATGAGATGTGAACAGTTATATTTAGACACATCTTGTTGCTTTTCATGATTGTAAATGTTTTTCTTTATATTCGGAAAAATATCATCATCATCTGATTTGTAATGGGACTCTGAGTTTTCTGAATCAGCCATTGAATAAACATAAACAGCAGTTGAAGTTTCAACACCTATGATTTTTTCTTTTCGCCATTCTTCCTGTTTTTTTCTGTTAAGAATTCTCTCTTGCTTTTTTTAATAAATTCTCTATCTTCATTACCTAAATACATTTTGTGTCTATCCCATTCATCTATAAAGAAATCACAATCTTCTATTATTTTTATTAGAATCAAAGCATCAGCATGGGCAATATAAACAAGTTGGAAATTGCTCGTCAAACGTGGCAAATGAGGTGCGTTCGTACTATAACTAGTTTTATAATTATTTTTTGCACCCCATATTGTACTGAATGTATAATTTTTTGCACTTCATAAAGTGCATAGTCTGATACATAATTAAAATGCACTTCCAATAATTTTTTTCCATTCCCGTAATGTAACGGAACACTTTTGACTGTCCCTGTAATTAAACTATACATCCGATTTTCCTAAAATTTGAAATAGCTCAACAAAATTTTGCAACAACTATATCTTTAAAATTTCAGACCATTCGGAAGGCTGTAATATCATTAAAATGCCCTTGCAATATTTTTTCCCATTGGCCGTAATGTAACGGAAAACTTTTGACTGTCCCTGTAATTAAACTATACATCCGATTTTCCTAAAATTTGAAATAGCTCAACAAAATTTTGCAACAACTATATCTTTAAAATTTCAGACCATTCGGAAGGCTGTAATATCATTAAAATGCCCTTGCAATATTTTTTCCCATTGGCCGTAATGTAACGGAAAACTTTTGACTGTCCCTGTAATTAAACTATACATCCGATTTTCCTAAAATTTGAAATGGCTCGACAAAATTTTGCAAAAATTATATCTTTAAAATTTCAGATCATTCGGAAGGCTCTAATATCATTAAAATGCACTTGCAATAATTTTTCCCATTGGCCGTAATGTAAAGAAAAACTTTTGACTGTCCCTGTAATTAAACTATACATCCGATTTTCCTAAAATTTGAAATGGCTCGACAAAATTTTGCAACAATTATATCTTTAAAATTTCAGATCATTCGGAAGGCTCTAATATCATTAAAATGCACTTGCAATAATTTTCCCCATTGGCCGTAATGTAAAGAAAAACTTTTGACTGTCCCTGTAATTAAACTATACATCCGATTTTCATAAAATTTGAAATGGCTCGACAAAATTTTGCAACAATCATATATTTGAAATTTCAGACCATTCGGTTGGGTAGTTTTTGCTCTGTTACATGCGGACAGACGGACAGACGGACGGACTGAACGACGACTATAGGTGCTACGTATTTATATTATTACGAACGCACCTAAAAAGGGCCCTTGCTTACAAAATGGCGTCTTCTTGTGTCAGAAGTATTGCAATGTTGCCAGATGCATTAGACAGAAAAAATGTTGCTAAATAATTCAACTGAACTTTTTATTATTTATTAGGAATTATGAAAGCTTAAAACGATCAGAATTTGTTTAAAAACTATGTATTTTAAACGCATATTATCATCAATCTAAAACTATAAAATTGCGTAAAATTACCAAAAAGTGTCAAAATGAAGGGTCATTGAGCACCATCTTCCTGCAGGTGTAAACAGCTACAATTTTAGGAGAATGATACTATGGATAAATATAAAAAAAGTAGGGTGTGTCTTGGTCTTTACCTCGAAAAAATATTTTTTGAACCACCCTAATATACATATATATATATATTTATATATATATATAATGAATCATCAATATCACCATTTTACATATTATTTTTATTTAATATATCATTTACTTATTTTTCTAATATAATGGTATAAATTTATTAACACATTTTTAATTATCATTTATATATCTCTAGGAATATCTATGCATCTAGGAATATCTCTAATTATATTTATATATGCTTTAAAGCTTAATCCAGTAATATATATAAAAAAAATTAAATTATATATTAATTTTTATTCCAAAACAATATATTTTACTAATAATAAATTCTACAGATGCCAGCACTTTATTGATTCTTTAGATAACAAAGTGGAATTCATTTTTAAATGTTCTATAGAGGGCACTGGTCACATATACTGAGGTTTGTACATGACTATACTGTACATTAATACTCCTTGGTCCATCATCATTTAAAAAACTTTTAGCAACATGTGCAAATAATCTCTTACACTTGATTTTTTTTCTGCATTATTCTAGGTTAGAATGGCTTTCAGATTGGTAATATGTTTTTATTTCTCAATTCTTTTTAATCACATTTTATTTTAAACTTATTTGTTTTCCCAATATTTTATTTCTCTATTTATGGCGTGTGGTAGTCCTAAATTCGTATTCTTCAGCTTTTTTATGGCTAATACGAAGATGAAACCACACACTTTGTTTGTGGTAATCAAGGTATTTAGGGCCTGATGAATCTACCTTGGTTCTACAAATTTCCATTATTCCTTTTATCCTATTTTTACTATGTTTATAAAATCCGTGTTGAAAATATTAAGGGGATCAATTTTATAGTCAATGAATAAATTTCCTTATTAATTATACTTTCATAATTTTTGTTGGTAATTTGTAATGGTTATTAATGGTTATATATTGTTAGAAAATGATCTTTTGTTTTCAAGAACATCCACCAGATGGCAGCATCAGACAATCTTTTTTATTTGATCTACTGTGACAGACACTCAGTTCAGTGAGTGTTGCTCCTTCCCTTATAGCAGTTGGCAGCAAAATGCTGCTTGATTAAAAAAAATCCAATAATATTCCAAAGGAATATAATATAAAAAAAAACTGCAACAAGCCATAGTTCAAAGTATTTCTTTGTGTTTGTAAATAGTCTTATACATCTGTTTTGTTTTATTGTGAAACGTGATCCGTATTTTGACCAGCATATATATTATTCTAGTGTATTCAATCCTCTAATAAATGTTTTTTTGTTCATCCAAAGAAGAGTATATTTCCATTGAAACACATCAAAACATAAAGGTAAAGCTTTTAACTTTTTTTATTGTTTACCCATTGAGGAATTTCGTATTCATGCCTTCCATATGGAATAACATTCTAACAGTCGATTATGAGACTGAAGTTATCTCAATTTTAAATATAGTAATATAAAAGAAGAAAATATAATATAATTAAATTCAAAGAAGTAATTATTTTCTGAATATTGTATTTGTCACAAGTGAATGATATAAAAGAAAATTCAAAGAATTGTTCTTATTTTGAAATCAAAAGTATTGTGTATTAATAAGAAAAGAAATTATTTTGATTTTTATTTTGCCAGTTTCTTATTGAAATTTTATTATATAAGTTGCAAATGTAAATTTATGTTTTAAACAAACAATTGAACATTTAAGAACAGTTTTTCTGAAATCAAAAGTAACTTCAAAAATTGTTCTCAAGAATTTTATTTTGTTCTTATTTCATCATTAGCATTATATTTGAGTTTATAATTGTTGTTTTGATGTATTAATAAGATAAAAAGTTTTATTTTCTGTGAAATAAGCAAATATTATTATATCATAATGTCTAGTATTAAAGAATCTCATTATGTTGATAAATTAACTGATGACAACTATTCAGTTTGGAAGTTCAAAATAGAACAATTGTTAATCAAAGAAGGTCTGTATGACGTTGTATTTGAACCTAAAAAGGAAAATGATGATAATTGGGTAAAAAATGATAGAAATGCTAGGGCATTAATTTGTTTAAATATCTCAGATTCACAAATTGTTCATGTCAGACATGCTAAAAGTGCTAAAGAAACATATGATCAATTGAAATCTGTTCATGAAAGAGTAAATTTAACAAATAAACTTTATCTTCTTAGGAAGCTGTATTCCATTAAATATAATGAAAGTATTAAAATGCAGGAACATATTAATTCTGTCTTAGAATTAGGAGAAAAATTAAGAAGTGTAGGTGAAGTAATACAAGATGATAATTTAATAGCTATTTTGCTCTGTTCCTTACCAAATTCTTATAGTACCTTTATAACAGCTATTGAAAGTAAATATGAAACAGATTTATCATTAAAATATGTTCAAAACAAATTAATTGATGAGTATCTTAGAAGAGTTGAAACTAAACAAATTTCAACAAAATTTGAATCTGTTGCTTTAAAGGGTAATAGGGATAAACCAAAGCATTTGAATAAGCAGAAATTTTGTTCTCATTGCAAAAAGAATAATCACAACCGTGAAGATTGTTTTCACTTAAAGGGTAATAATACTAACAAAACAAAACCAAATTTCACCCAAGATAGATCACGTCAACAGTTTAAAAAACCAAACAATTTCTCTGCCTCTACTGCTAGTCAAAATGAAAATCTATCAGATTCTCAAAACTATCATGAATTACTGGAAGAATCAAATTCTTCGAGTTTTGTTATGAAATCTCAACAAAATGGAAATAAAAACAAAAATTTGTCTTTTGTTATTGATTCAGGTGCGTCTGTTCATTTAGCTAATTCTTTGGAACTGTTCTCAGAATTAAAAAGTTCGAATAAAGATACAATTACAATTGCTAATGGAACTAAATTAACTGCAAAGGGAAAGGGTAAATGTACTTTTAATATTGAAACACTTAATGGTCAAACAAATAGAGTTACATTAGATCATGTGCTTTATGTTCCCGAGTTGGATAGTAATGTATTATCTGTCCAGTCTTGTACTGAGAAAGGTTTTGTTGTGACATTTAAAGATGATATATGTTTAATTAAAAAGGGCAACATCTTACAAGGAGAGGGCCAACCTTGTTAATCACAGATTTTGATTATTTTAATATATGTTGTAGGGTAGACACTCCTTAGTGTCAGATTCAACGGATTTTATCCAATGCCCTATAGTTCTTGAAAAACCAGGGGGTCTAATATTAGTAGACAACTTAAATACTTACTTCGCAGCAAAAATGACAGGTTAGTCGTAGCTCAGTTGGCATGGCGTTTGCCGGCTGATCCGAGGGCCCGGGTTCGATACCAGAATGCGCTACATTTGTTTTTGTTTTATAAATATAGTTGTAATTATAATTTAATAATTTCAATTAAAAATTTTAACATCAAACATTAATTATAATGTTAACAAACTTAAATTTATCATTTCGTATTTGTAAACTATTATTTCTCAAACATTAAAGAGGTTTAAAAAGAAATTGGATCTATTATTGAATGATAAAAATTCCAAAATCGTGACAAATTCTGTTGTGGTGCCATCTAGTTATGATAAAAAAAAGGAATATTCAAATAAATTAAAAGCAGAAAAAAGATAAAGGGGAAAGCAAAATAATTGAAAGCGCAAGCATACTTATTACAAATTTAAAAATCTTTAATATGCAAAAAATCGGTTGTAATTTAATTATGATGCTAATTTTTAATATGATTATGCTTGTTACTTTAAAAACAGAATAATATTATCTCATTGACTTCCTTTGTTAAAGCAATGCGTAAATGATGTTTCTTTAAAATCACGAATTGACACAATTGCTCAATATCATTGCATCGATAAAGAATATATGAAATACATTTTTAAAGTGATTTAAAAAAAAATAATAACAGTTTTATGATGTTTTATTACAACTATTCAGTTAAAAGTAAAAAATTAAATAGGTTAAAATTATAATTGATATACAATATTAAAAATTTTAATTGACAGTGAGATTATTAAGTTATACTTACAAGTAAATTTATAAAACAAAAAATGAGAAAAACAAACGTAGCGCATTCAGGTATCAAATCCGGACCCGCCAATCAGCCGGTTAACACCATACCAACTGAGCTACGACTGACCTATCATTGTTGTAGCAAAGTAAGTATTTAAGTTGTGTACTAATATTAGATCCCCCGGTTTCTCAAGAACTAAGGAGCATTGGATAAAATCCGTTGAACCTGACACTAAGGGGCGTCTACTCTACAACATATATTAAAATAATCAAAATCTGTGATTAACAAGGTTGGCCCTCTCCTTGTTAGTTGCAGATGCAAAAGCTGATGAGGGGTTATACAGATTAAAAATAATACCTACAAATGAAAAGGTATATAGTGCTTCAGAAATATTACCCGTTTGTTCTAATGTTAACTGCATTCTAAAATGGCACCAAAGGCTAGGCCATAGAAATTTGGAATCCATCAGGAAAATTCAAAAGGATGATTTAGCTTTAGGTATTACTGTGAATAATTGTTCTCATAATACTGAATGTTCAAGTTGCACAAAAGCTAAGCTAACAGAAAAATCATTTCCAAAAGAAACGCAATACAGAAGTAAAAAACCACTTGATTTGATATACAGCGACGTATGCGGTCCTGCAGAAACAAAAAGTATGGGATCAAAAAGATATTTCGTTACATTTATTGATGATTACTCTCGTTATACACACGTATATTTTATTTCTTATAAAGATGAAGTATTTGATAAATTAAAAGAGTATGTTGCATCAACAACAAATAAATTTAGATTGAAGATTAAATCCTTGCGTAGTGACAATGGAACAGAATATTGCAACGAATCTGTCAAAGACTATCTTAAAAACTTAGGAATAAATCATGAAACAACGACGCCATATTCACCGTCCCAAAATGGAGTCGCAGAAAGAAAGAATTGCTCGCTTATTGAAATGAGTAAAGCCATGCTTATAAATGCTAAATTGCCAAAAATATTCTGGGCAGAAGCCATAGCTACAGCAGCCTACTTACAAAATAGATTACCTACAAAATCAACTGAAAAGACACCATATGAACTGTGGAATGGGCATAAGCCAAATTTGAATCACCTTAAAGTATTTGGATGCAAAGCATATGTGTATGTTCATAAACAGAAGAGACAAAAATTTGACGAAAAAGCCACTGAAGGAGTCTTTGTTGGTTACGATTTAAGAAGCAAAGGATACCGAATTTATATAGGCGGTAGAAAAATAGTGATAAGCAGAACAGTGAAGTTTTTGAAAATATGAACTGTGAAAATGTCTTTAAAGAAAATCCTGAAGAGCGAATCTCAGATTTAATGCATTTCAATTTTTCAGAAGAAAATCTTGAAAATGATAGTGAAGCTATCCAAATAGAAAATACTGCAGAAGAAATAAATACGGATGAAAAATCAGTAGATAGCCCAACAACTGAAGAAAGTGAAGATAATTTCCAGAGAAGAATGTCTAACAGAGAGACTAAAGGAATTCCACCAGAAAGATATTCTTACAAAACTGAAGACAGTTGTTCCAAAAATCAAGATCCTGAAACTTTTAAAGATGTTTTACGATTACCAGTAAAAGATCAACAGAAATGGTTTCAAGCTATGAAGGAAGAATTTAACTCTTTAAAGGAAAATGAAGTGTTTGAGCTTGTTACTTTACCCAAAGGCAAGCACGCCATTGGCTGTAAATGGGTTTACAAAACAAAACATAATGAAAATGGAGAAGCAAAAAAATGCAAAGCACGATTAGTTGCCAAAGGTTTCTCTCAAAAATTAGGCACTGATTATGATGAAACCTTCTCTCCTGCCGTCAAACATACAACTATTAGAGCTTTTCTGACCTGGGCAGCTTATCATAAAGCCAGAGTATTCCAAGTAGATGTTAAAACAGCCTTTCTACATGGTAAACTAGATAATGAAGAATTATACATGCATCAACCAGAAGGCTTTCATGATGAAGAAAATAAAGACAAAGTCTATAAATTAAAAAAGGCTATATACGGTCTTAAACAAGCCGCCAAGTGCTGGAATGAAGAAATAGAGAATACTTTAAAGGCATATGGATTTAAACAATACGGTCTTAAACAAGCCGCCAAGTGCTGGAATGAAGAAATAGAGAATACTTTAAAGGCATATGGATTTAAACAAAGTGAAGCTGATCAATGTTTGTTCATAAAAGAAAAATCAAAGAAGACAATTCATCTCATACTGTATGTAGATGATATGCTGATGAGCTCAGAAGATGAAAATGAAGTTAATGAAGTAATAAATTACTTAAAGAAATCTTATCCCATAACATCACTAGGAGAAGCAAAATACTTCTTAGGTATAGAAATTTACAGAAAAGAAGATGGAAGTTATTTACTTTCACAAAGAAGTAAAATAACTCAATTAGTTAAGGATTTTCAGCTTGAAGAAGCCAAACCAACTTATACCCCAATGGAAACTAACTATTATAGTTTAGATAAAGAAGAAAATCTTTTATCACCAAATGATAATTATAGACAAGCTATAGGAAGTCTTTTATATATTTCCTCATGCACAAGACCTGATATTACCGCTCCTACACACATACTAAGTCGAAGATGCAATAATCCAAGACAAAAGGACTGGAATGCTGTTAAGAGGGTAATAAGATACTTAAAAACAACGAAAGACCTTGATCTCCACATTTCTTCAAAAGAATATCCTAATATAGTTGCATACTCGGATGCAGACTGGGGACAAGATGCTACAGACAGAAAATCCACCTCGGGAAATGTAATCTTCTTAGGCAATATCTGCATTTCTTGGTTCTCACGAAAACAAACATGTGTGACATTATCGTCAGCAGAAGCAGAATATGTGGCACTGTCACAAGGAACTCAAGAGGTGCTATGGATCTTAAAATTATGTAAAGATCTCAATTTACAACAACATTTTCCTATTAGAATTTTTGAGGATAACAAATCTACAATTAAATTGGTTGAAAGTGAAAAATTTAAATCTCGCACTAAGCACATTGATACAAAGTATCATTACATACGATATTTAAAAACGAAAAATGTTATAGATGTCAAATATCTATCAACAAATGATAGCAGATATAATGACGAAGCCGTTGCCAAAGGCCAAATTTGAACTTTGTAGAAAACTTATCCACCTGGTGTCAGATTCTATCACAAAACGGGAGAGATGTTAGAAAATGATCTTTTGTTTTCAAGAACATCCACCAGATGGCAGCATCAGACAATCTTTTTTATTTGATCTACTGTGACAGACACTCAGTTCAGTGAGTATTGCTCCTTCCCTTATAGCAGTTGGCAGCAAAATGCTGCTTGATTAAAAAAAATCCAATAATATTCCAAAGGAATATAATATAAAAAAAAAAACTGCAACAAGCCATAGTTCAAAGTATTTCTTTGTGTTTGTAAATAGTCTTATACATCTGTTTTGTTTTATTGTGAAACGTGATCCGTATTTTGACCAGCATATATATTATTCTAGTGTATTCAATCTTCTAATAAATGTTTTTTGTTCATCCAAAGAAGAGTATATTTCCATTGAAACACATCAAAACATAAAGGTAAAACTTTTAACTTTTTTTTATTGTTTACCTATTGAGGAATTTCGTATTCATGCCTCCATATGGAATAACATTCCAACATATATACATATATATATACATACTAGCAGGCTACGCCCGCTGCGCTGGTCGATTTTTCGAAACGAACCTTGAGTCAAACAAAATGTGAATTTGACCTTGTATTTTAATACAATGTGGACCTTCACCTAGGATATCCTTCCACAATGCTAAAAATGATGCGAAAGTCATTGCAATATTATATTACCGCTGAATTACAGAAATTTTGAGCTATTAAGAAGCAATACTTTCAGTTGGTCATTTACAGTGCATTTTAGTTGGGAAATGAGGGCATATAACAACAGGAATTAAAATGTTCTCTACCCTGACACTATTAGGGTCAATCCATTTCAAGTGGTCCAGAAAATCATTAATTCGTTGCTCGACCATTTTTAAAAAATCTGAAATTTTTTGTACAACAACCCTAACATGATGGAAGTTCAAAATGACTATTATTTTAATTTTATTAATTTTTGTTTGTGCATGGCGGCCATCTCTGTTTCATCGTCTGCAGCAATTTTCTCGCAGGAAGGGTTTACGGAATTGTAAATAATTCATCGTTTATTTCTCCAATTCAAGTGCGGTTTATAGCAATTTGTACAGAATACATTGGGCTAAAAATTTGGTAATAGAGTAGTTTCCGAAACTAAATGCTTATTGGTGAAATTTAGGCATAAAGTTTCAGTTTTTTCCCAAAATTTGTCCGTTTACAAGAGGAAATTTTTCTAGCAAGGAAAACTGTCAACATGACATACTTTTTTTTACAAATAGGCTGAAAGTACTTGTACTCACACGCCAAGTTCCAGATCTGGGACATTCTTTCTCTTCGCTAAAAAAATTCCCAAAATTTTCAAAAATGTCAAAAATCGCACTTTTGAGGCTTTGATATCTCTGGTGGGGCACGAGATAAAAATCTGAAATTCGGGTTGCTGAGAGTATTGTATGGTAGTGTTATGCACAAGAAATTTCAGGATGGAGATTTGACTACAAGCTGAGATATGGCAAGGGCAACATGTCAAAACAATACTGCCAAACTATTGTTTTGTTGTAGTCACAGCCAAGTATTTATCTGAGAGTGTCATTTAAATTTATTTTTTTTATTATCTTTAAATAATAGTAACAGAAAATAAACCTTTTTGCAAAGCTTAGTAATTAATTTAAAAAATAATTATTCCTAAGTAATACATTTTTTATGGTTTCAGTAATTTTTGTTGTAGTTTTAGTAACTAAAAGAAACCTCAGCACTTTTACATAAAGAAAAATCATATTTTTATACAAGACCTGGGACAAAAACAGAATAGGGAAAGAGAAAAGCTGTTAATGTTTACCTACTTGTTGAGACATGATCAAACGTGTCAAAACACATTCCAGCTTGTTGGTTTAAAAACCACAATTTTAATGCTGCTTTCCAGCCCCTGAAACATGGTCCTACCATAAGTATGTTCCTGTAAATGAAACATTATGCGATATTACCATGCATCAGCCTCAAGTAATTTTCAGAGCCCTTTCAGAAATCATACTGTAGAAAAATGACATTTTTGCATAAGAAGTAAGCTAGGAATTGTTAATGAAGTGAGACTAGCACATAGTGATTTCAAAGTTTATTTCTATGAGCCAGCAGGGCCAAGAAATTCAATCAAGTTACTAAGAGATGACAAGACTTGGTTCTTACAAATAAAATTTTGAGAAAGATCACAATTGTGGTTTTTAAACAAACAAGCAAGAATGTGTTTCGACACATTTGATCATGTCTCAACAAGTAAGACAAAATTAACAGCTTTTCTCTTTCCCCATTCTGTTTTTGTCTTAGGTCTTGTATAAAAATATTTTTTTTTCTTTATGTAAACGTGTCGAGATTTCTTTTAGTTGCTAAAATTACAAGAAAAATTACTGAAACTATACAAAGTCTTAGGCATAATTATTTTTTAAATTAATTTCTAAGCTTTGCCAAAGGCTTTATTTTATGTTACTAATATTTAAAGATAATAAAAAAATAAATTTAAATGACACTCTGAGATAAATACTTAGCTGTGACTACAACCAAACTATAGTTTGGCAGTATTGTTTTGACATGTTGCCCTTGCCATATCTCAGCTTGTAGTCAAATCTCCATCCTGAAATTTCTTGTACATAACACTACCATACAATACTCTCAGCAACACGAATTTCAGATTTTTATCTCGTGCCCCACCAGAGATATCAAAGCCTCAAAAGTGCGATTTTTGACATTTTTGAAAATTTTGGGAATTTTTTTAGCGGAGAGAAAGAATGTCCCAGATCTGGAACTTGGCGTGTAAGTACAAGTACTTTCAGCCTATTTGTAAAAAAAAAGTATGTCATGTTGACAGTTTTCCTTGCTAGAAAAATTTCCTCTTGTAAACGGACAAATTTTGGGAAAAAACTGAAACTTTGTGCCTAAATTTCACCAATAAGCATTTAGTTTCGGAAACTACTCTATTACCATATTTAAAGCCCAATGTATTATGTACAAATTGCTGTAAACCGCACTTGAATTGGAGAAATAAACAATGAATTATTTACAATTCCGTAAACCCTCCCTGTGAGAAAATTGCTGCAGACGATGAAGCAAAGATGGCCGCCATGCACAAACAAAAATTAATAAAAATAATAGTCATTTTGAACTTCCATCATGTTAAGGTTGTTGTACAAAAAATTTCATATTTCTTTTAAAAGGGTCGAGCAACTAGTGCTGGACCACTTGAAATGGATTGACCCATTAAATTGGATAGCATTACAACAATTACAGAGATTGACCATTGAATACGAATAATGTTAGAATAGTTAACTTTTGGGTGCTTGTTCTTGAACTCCTGGTCTCTCAGCTTGAGCATATGTGGTTTTGGTAATTAAATACAATTTCACTGAATTATACTTTATACTTCGTAATAAATGTCCTCTCTTGACAGTTCTATTACTACTTTTTCCCTCTTTGAAATTCCAGTAGAGTAAATACCGTCAAAATGTATTAAGATGATTGCATGTAATTTATTAAATGATTTGCAGACAAAAAGGAGTGTTTAACTTTCATTTTTAACAGAAAAGTGACGCATAAAAATGTATGTTTTTAAATCTGAATCGTTTGAATAAAATTAAAATAATGTCATTTTCATTGCCTTTTCATTTTGTAGATCAGTTAAAATCAAATCATGTAACCCGTTAACCCGGGAAGAAACTCTACGACTTAGAAAAATAAACTTCATGCATTTAATAAAATATTTCTAATCATCCATGATCGACCTCAGTGTGAGGTTTGGGACAAACATTAAAAGTGATGCATCAATATTGTTACACGTGCACCAGAGGTAATTGCAAAACAAAATTACCCGCCAAATTACGTTCCAATAAATAATGCAGTTTTTATTGACTCAATTATAGATATTTTACCAACAAATCTCCATACCTTAAATAGGACTGACAACGATAAATAAAGTTAGTTATACAAAATTTTTAGCAATATGCATTTTGGTCAATACGGATTGACGATTTATTTTGCATTATTCTAAAGAGCCTATTAACACGGAGAAATAAATAGGCTTGATATTTACATTATCAAGTGTAAATTATTCTTCCGTCTATTGTGTAAATAACCCAGATTATGAAAATAACTCTTAATTTATTGCTACGATTAACTGCTAGGGTGTGCGTCAGGACAATATACTTTATGATGATCGAAATTTGAGGTAGTTTTATCCTATGTAGGCTAAAATGTTAAGTCGACAGATATTATTACATTTGCCACCATTGGAACAATAAAGTTTTTCTCCTCTATTGAAAGTATTGTGTTTTATGAGGTAAAATAATTTGAGATAAAGAATAAATAATAACAAAACCACTTTTGTTCGTTTGCTTCATGATGAAACACAATAATTTCAGTAATAATGAAAAATCATGAATTTACTAATCGCTAAGTACAAATTTCATGTAATCTTCAGCAATCGGGTTCATTGTCCAGAGTCTCTTTCAAATATAAAAAGAAACATCCAACGGTACAGTAAATACGCTAAATAGCGGGTAACCTGATTACGGAAAATTAATCCAATATCTTTAAAAAACCTTCAAAAAAGAAGAAAAGATATGAGAAAAAAAAAAAAAAACTGAAAATAGAATGACGAATTAAAAACATTATCGAAAATTTATTTCAGTAATCAATTTTTATTGTAAAATGTTTTCTTTGTGTTATTAAAAACGCATAATTGCATAAATTTTCTTAAAAGTTATCTTGAGTACTTAACATTTGAAGCAGTAGACATTTATAAAAGGAAAATTGGCCGTATGTGTTAAAAAAAAAAAAAAGAGTGGATTATATTCGCTGATCTACGTTCGATGTTAAAAGTCGCAAGTTTGGAAAAAACAAACCAGCATGTTTCCATAGTAAGGTATGTGAAAAATATTTTAAATTTCTGAAATCAAAATATTTTACAATATGTGTGTGCGGGTGTGTGTGGGGGTTGGGGTGCAGACTTTTGAACTAAAATGTAAGTATTAACTCCACTTTTATAATTTTAACCGCTATTTATATAGTTTAAATTTGAATATAAAAAATGCTCAAAAATGCTGTCTTACGCTTTAAAAATCACCTATAATGTGAACATCCCTGGGCTCCCAGTAACAGAAAATTCTCCAAGTGTCTGCGACAGATATTTCAGAGGCAAGAAATAATCTGCAGGTAAAATATTTTTACAAGTGAAACAATACTTAATCTAACAATCCCTTACCTGTAGCGTTTTTAACCATTTTATAAATTTTTATTATTAACAATCTTAAGTTTTTGTATTAAGTAATAAAGAACTAAACATAATATATAGCAAAATAAAGGTTCAAAGAGAAAGAATCTGCAAAAGAGAAAAGAAAATCTGCGACACCCGTCTCCCGTCTCGAACTTTCTATTACCGGGCCTGGGCTGATGTCAGGTTTACGCCTTTTTGGATTAAAATCAAATTGTTTGGCGACAAAAGTAAAATCTGCTAGTTTTTTCTGTAAGGGTTAGATAATAAAAAAAAGTAAATAAAAAAAATAACAAATCAAAAACAAAATTGTTACTCATTTGGAAGGTCTCCTTAAAGGGCATACTCAAAATATTTTGAAAAAGGAAATGCTAATAAAATTACTCCTGTATGTAAAAAAGATCAGTCAAATTTAGTGGCAGAATCCAAGTAGAAAATATGTAAAAAAATATAATATTTTCGAGTATTTGGCCCGAAAAGACGAACGCTGCACGCTATTTGGCGAACCAAAACATTTCGTGGCCAAATGCGAGAGATTGAAATGCATTTATAAATTACTTGTTAAATAAGTATTTAAATGCCTAATACTCAACGAATTTAAGCTTGAAAGATGAATTAGTTTATTATTTTTTCTGTAAGCTTATATAATCCATACAAATTGCGTGTTGCTGTAGTTATTTACTTTTATACGCTGTCCTCGGCTGGATAAGTTTTAAGTGTATTTTGATTAAGAATTCCATCAGTAAAAATTTCGATATTAAGTCGTTGTTTCCATGGCAACAATACTTTTCTTTTGTTGTCTCTGACACTAACAATATCGAAGTCAAACTGCCAATGATCAGAATTGGACCTTAATTTTGAGTTTGAAACAATTTTAATCCATTTAAACTTTGTTCTAAACAGCATAATTACTATCTTTAAATTTCATTACACATACATATACATGACAAAACTACATTTAGAAAAATGCATTTATTTAAGTTAAACTTACTTAAACTAACTTCGTATGGAGATTTGAAAAAGTTTTCTTAAAGAATATTTATCATAGTATTATTTCAAATTTTATTGCGTCGCCAACCAGCGTTAAATCGGAAAAAAATGATTTTTTTTCTTTTTTTTTTACGAAAGCTAAATCGAGGTTCTACCGATTTTGTTTTTTAATAAATATATATATATCCTCATGAGAAGAATATTCTATACATTTTTAAAATATTTCTAAGTATGCGCTTATGAAGAACTTCCTTGATGTCATCTTATCAATTTTTCAGATGCATTTTTCTTAACCTGACGCAAAAGAAAGATCAATCGCCAAATCCTGTTTTAATTGCAATATTTCAACTGCGTAATTTTTTAAGCATTACGAACATTCATATTGTTTTTTAATATTATCACTCGCCAAAACTGATTTATTCTTTTCTTTTTTTAAATTTTAAATAAAATTAGTAACAGTTTTTTTCTTTCATTTTTCGAGGTGTAATAGCCGTTTCAATTTTTCCTCAACGATAAAGTTCGCCAAGAAATAAAATGGTAACCTTATCGCCCAAAATAACAGAATTTTCCATCATAAATCTATAACTAATCTACGTAGAACGGTGTGTTATAGCTTAAAACCTTCTCTGAAACGATATCTATCTAACAGTGTAAGTTCCGTCAAAATCCATGCAGTAGAACTCGAAATATAGATGTTCGGAACGAAATTTCCGTTTGGATTTTATATATATAGTAGATGATCAAACATAAAAGTTCACCAGGTTTGTTTTAATCACTGTTTATACCATTTTATACCATTATCTCACTTTCTGAAGTCCGATTTGCACCAGCTTTATAAAGACAAGCCAAGGTCCCTATGCTGGAAAAGTACCAAATAAAAAGTTCAAAGCTCTTTTGAATTATTTTTTGCCACAAGAATTTTGCCTAAGTCTTATGATGAAAACCGAATCCCGATAGGACGGTTTGTTATTTTTTGGTGTGAATTTTTAAAATGGGAACGGACTGATTGAGCTTTTTCTTTCCAGAGAAATTCGCTTTTTTTTTTTTTTTTAATAAGTCCTCTGGTGCAAACCGCGCGCCACTACGGCCTGTTATATTCTTATGAATATCTGAAATCTGAATTTACGTTTTAAAATATTCATTTTTTCTTGTGCCACAAGAAAAAAAAAATAACGTTTTTAGGTGCAAATTACACTCCAATATGAGACTTCATTATTCTTTTACGAAATTTTGAAATGTGAACGGATTTATGGAACTTCAGTACTTATTTTTCATAACTTTTATATATATATATAAATTAATGAATTTATATTTAAATTCTCACCAATCGGGCTTTAAATCTCAATACTACTTGGCTGAAATGAAATTCTTTCATGAAGTCTTTTTTCACGGGCTTTGGAATTAACGACAAGCAGTTCTGTAGCGAGTCGTCCCAAGCTCCTATTCCTGTATGAGGTGGAATAATCTGCAAGGAATAAAACAATGTATTTTTTTATATAAATGACACTGATATTATTTTCTCATCAAGCAGTTCCAACTGAATAATTTATTTAACTACATATTTATTGAAAATAAATACACAAAATTTTGTGCATACGAGGAATGTGTGTGTACGACGAATGTGTAATATACAGAAATTACCATATTTTCAAGGCTTAAAGAAGATCGCTTCTCAGTGTAAAGTAAAAAGAAAAGAATAATAAGGAGAAGGAGCATAAATACATCGTTCTCGTTCGTCAATGAACACGAGTATTGTTACTAGTATTGCCGAATCCAGTGTGGCAAAAAATCCGGGCATGAAACGAGACAAACGTTTCTCAATCGGGACATATGCAAACATAATTCAGTTTTATTTCATCACATTAAATTTATTTGAGTAGTGAACTAAACAATCCCTAAAAGATATAAATACTCTTTGGGGCAACTGACAAATATTTTTATGTGAATCATTTTTCTATAAATGATATTTAATCATATAATCATATAAATATAACAACATAACAAACTGTTACCAGAAATGCATAAAAAGCTCAAATTAAAACTTTGAGAAGAAATCTTATTAATTAACAGCATGTCAATAAATGAAATTGGCCATTTTTTTTAAACTATGCAAATGATATTTTGAAATAAAAAAAGATTCAAATCAGTTTTTTTTAAAACTGTGAATTTCATGCCGCCTTTTTAAAAAAGAATGTATATATATATATATATATATATATATATGTAGGGGAGATGGGGGCACATTTGAACATGGGGCAGATGTGAACATCGCAACTTTTCAATAGTTATTATAAGTTTTTTTATTTGAAAAAAATTACTAAAGATGATAGCTCTTGTAGACATATGGTAAAAAAATTTTCAAGCTCTTTGACGTTTTGTTTGTCCTCTGTTAGCGAACACATTATTTTTAGGTCTCAAAAGTAAAATCTTTATTCCAAGTTGATAAGCGAATAACTTTATTTATTTATTCATTTATTTGAATTTGGGTCTTTTAAGATGTACTATGAATACTAATAAATATTTTGGATAAATTTCTTTTTCTTCTAAAATTGAGAAATGTTAATTATTTATCAATTTAACAGAAGCAGCAATGTGGGGCACTTGTGAACAGACTAGTTGGGGCAGATACAAACAGTTCATAAGTGCTCCAATAATCATTCTGTGATTCTATTCCTTTCAGTTAACTTAATGAGAAATTAGGTCAATTCCATTATCTATAATTTTCCTCAAATACAAGATATTTTCCTCACACAAAGTTGATTTTCTATTGAAACTTCCACAAACACACCTTTCAGCAAATACATAAAGAGCAAGAAGATCGTTTACGTTGAAGTGTACGTTAAATAAATTTAATGTTTTCTAAAATGCCATAAATGTTATGTATTATTTTACTAAACGGTTTACAACAATATTTTTTATGCATTGTTAATACAAAAGTATTACCTTGAACAACTTTGCAAATTTTTCTATTACATTTGTTCTAAAGTTGCAATGATGGCTTGCTTCCATTTTTAAAACAGTTATGCATATGATGCTTTGGATGGAGATAGATATCAGTAATATTTTAAGAAAGTAAAAATTTTAAACTGATAACTACCGTAAAATCCCGTTTGTAACACCCCTCCCTCTCTTTCAACAGCAAAAGAAGTTAGGGGGTTATAGTCCAGATTTTTTTAATCATTAAAAACCTTTCTTTATCTGTAATTTACGAGTAAATAAGGCAAATACAGGAGTGAGAACCTTTCGTATTTCGGCAGATTTCCGATAAATAGTATGTAAATGCCCCCTCCCTAAAATTTCTCCCAAACAAAAATCCCTAAGCAAAATTTAAAAGTTTTAATTTCTTTTTTAAAATTGCTTCTTTATTTTTTTATTTCATTGCAACTATACTTAATGAATCATCTAAGCCTCCCCCCCCCCCCCACAAATTTACTTATTTTCATTTTATAATCTTTTGCTTAAACATATCACCCAGAAACTAAAGAAATATATATATAAATTTTTCTTTATGGTGAATTTAACAGGTAATATAACGAATGATTACGATGACAAATGAATAACAGAATAAAAAGCATGTCAAAGGATATTTTTTCCTTGTGTTCACATGCGCCCCACGTGTGTTCACAGCCATAGGCGTAGCGTCGGGGGGGGGGCACGGGGGGGGCGTGTGCCCCCCCAACCTTCTATACCCCGGGCGCCAAAACAGAAAGCGTAGGGGGCGCCAAATGAAGATTTTTTTGTCTTTACATACAAAAATATATACGTATTTATGTTGAATTTGCATAAAAAATGTTATACAGCCAGAAAATTCAAAAGTAAAACAGAACCAAATGCATTGAAATTTACAAATATATGAAAAAGGTTTATTTATAATAGATGACTGTAAATGAATTGGAAAAAAAGAGCTTTTCTCTTAGGCATTATTCTTTCTCCAATTCCAAGTGTACCGAAAGGCGAAGGGGGCGCCAAATGAAGATTTTGTTTGACTCTGACATTTCTGATGAAAAGATTCCATGAAGACTGTTAGATTTTTTTTTCTCTCTCTCCCTGAGCAGTGTTGAGCTTTCATTTTTCCTGTCTTGATATGGGCGGGATCGGGTGGCTGCCCGGGACAATTTCGGCTAGGTGGGGAGGCCTACCAATTGGCTTTAGCTCAACAAGCCCCACCCAGGCTGCCCGGAACAATAAAAACTAACGGGAGAAGGAGTCAGGGCCGAAAATAAGGGGTGGAGGGGGGGCATGTGCCCTGGGCGCCACTCGAAGGGGGCGCCAGATGAAAATTTGGTTTACCGTTTTATACAATATATATATGTGCGTGTGAAATTTGTGTAAAAAAATATTTTTTAGATGAAAAAACAAAAAGAAAAGATGAGTAAAGTGCATTAAAATTGTCGAATAGATAAAAAGACTCCCCTACAATATACAAGACAGCAAATGAATAACTCCATTCTTTTTCTTATAATTACTTTTTTACATGCATATCACCATATCTGGCCTTAGATGGGGCGAGATCAGGTGACTGACTGAGACAATAAAAACCAAGCGGTCGAAAATTCAGAAAATAAAAAGTAAAAATTTAATAATTTTGTTGTTGTTGTTTTGAGTCATACATAAATTTGAAAATTAGCTTTGAAAATTAAATTTGAAAAGTTGAGGAAAGTATGTAGACATATCAATCTATAAATAAGAAGAGTGATATAAGTGATAATTCCAGAAAATTGGTATAGATAGTACAGGAAGATATTTTACAATCTGGAATTCATTTTTATGCGTACGGTAAATCCTGGTTTTTTAGTTCCTGAAACAATGTGACTCCTATCACAATGACATTAAAGTACCTCAATTGTAATGATTTGTAATGCTACAACAACAGTAAAATCTAGAAAAATGAAATATGTCTATAATAGAATATTGTTTGAAATGAAAAAAAAACTGCATGGTTCCAACAGAAATAATACCAACAGTTATATCTTCTTAGACGGAAACCTGTATAAAGCGGAATTATTTCCGGTTCCTTTCGATTTTTTTCACAGGTTTTAATGAATAAATATTTGACAAAGCTGGTTATATATTTCAATATTATTACGTATTTTACTGTTACAGATTTTAAATTTTAAAATAAGTCAATAGAAACTTTCGTAAATTTCTCTTCGTAAATTTACTTTGTGGAGGAAGGAGGGGGGCGCCAAAATCCATGTTTACCCCGAGTGAAAATATAGCTAGTTTCGGCCCTGGAAGGAGTGCACAGAGTAAAATGCTTTAGTAAAACCCTTTAAAAGAAAAAAAAATTGTATAGCATTTGCAGTGGTACAATAAAAAATCTCCCACAGGGTGCCATGGCTAATAAAGTCACCCATGCCTTTATCCCCCTATTTTCACTTCTTTTTGCCTCCTTACCCTTGAACTTCCTCAGCCAGTCGACAAGAGAAAAGACGAATTTCGACAAAAAGTCGTGGAAAAATATCAGGAATTTCGTCAAAAAATCTCTGAAACAAATACCGAATATCATTTTCGTCAATCGGTCATAGAAAAATTCACGAAATTTGACAAAGGGTCGTGTAAAGAAAATCGTGAATTCCATAAAACGATCGGCGGAAAAAAAATGCGAATTTGGTAATTCGTCGTCGAAAAGATCGCGAAATTTCGTCTAACGACCAAGAGAAAAAAATTGCAAATTTCGTCAAATGGTCGCGGTCAAAAAGACGACAGGGGTGATTCTGAGTATTAAAAAAAAATCTGAAATTCACAGCAAATTTTCTGAAAGGTTACAGCAGATTAGGGAAAGGGGGGGGGGGAATCTCCCGGCCCCAATTAGGCATTTTTTTCGGCTGTCCTTTAGCGAAATTCACGTTTTTCCGCGATCCTTTGACGGAATTTGTGTTTCTTTATCGCGATCCTTTGACGAAATTAGCGCTTTTCCGCGATCTTTTGATAAATATTGCGTTTTTTGCGATCTCTTGGTGAAATGTGTGTGTTTTTCGCATTTCCCAGACGAAGTTTGCGTTTTTTCGTGATCCGTTGTAGAAATTCGTGCTTTTTTTCCCGCGATTCTTTGGCGAAATTCGTTTTTCTGCGATCCTTTGAAGAAATTGGCGACTTTTTTCTGTGAACGATTGTCGAAATTGATTTTTTCGGCAACCATTTGCTGAAATTCGCGATATTTTTTATGCCCGAATTTTATTATTGATGACCGATTTTTTTCAAATTTTCGGAAAATTCAGAACAGAATCACCCCTGAAACGACGCGAATTTGGTCAAATAATCGCGTAAAAAATCGAGAATTTAAGCAAATAATCAAGAATTTCGTAAGTCGGTTTTAAAAAGAAAATCATGAATTTCGATAAACTATCGCGGAAAAGAATCCCGAATTTCGTCAAATGATATCTGAAACAAACAGCGAGTACTATCAGTCGGTCGCGGAAAAAATATATATCCCGAATTTCGAAAGTAGTGGCGGAGAAAAAATTTCCCCAGTTTGTCGCAGAAAAATGTGCGAATTTTGGCAAAGTATCGCGATAAAAAAAATCGTGAATTCCGTGAAACGATCGCCGGAAACAAAAAACGCGAAATTTGGTAAAGGATCACGGAAAAAAATTATGAGTTCCGTGATACGATCGCTCCCAAAAAATTGAGAAATTTGCAATAGGTCATAGGAAAAATTGCGAAATATCCTTCAACGATCGTAGCAAAAGATAGTGAAAAGAAATAACTACTATCATTAATCGATGGGGGAAAAAAATCGCGAATTTTGCAATTCGTCACGGAAAAAATCGCGAATCTCCTCAAACAACTGTAAAAAATATCTTGAATTTTACCAAATGTTACGGAAACAAATGGCAATCTTCGTCATTAGGTCGCGGATAAATCATCGCAAATTTCGTCAAAAGAATGGACAAAAAATTGCGAATTTTGTCTAACGATCACAAAAAAATCGCAAATTACGTCAAATGGTCGCGGACAAAAAACGCAAATTTGGTAAAAGAAAATTGAGAATTTAACCAAATGATCGCGCAAAAAATCACGAATTTTATAACTCGGTCATGAAAAGAAAATCACGAATTTTGACAAACGATCTGGAAAAGAATCGGGAATTTCGTCAAAAGATCTCTGAAACAAATAGTAACTACCATCAATCGGTCGCGGAAAATGTATATCGCGAATTTGGACAAGTGGTGGCGGAAAAAAATCGATTTCGTCAATCTGACGTAGAAAAAGTTGCAACATTTGGCAAAGGATCACGGAAAAAATCGCAAAATCTCCTTCAACGATTGTATAAAAAGATCGCGGTAGAAAAGTAAGTATTTTCGTCAATAGATTGGAGGGGGAGGGGGCGAAATCGAGAATTTTGGAATTCGTCGCGGAAAAAATCGCGAATCTCTTCAAACAACTGTTGAAAAAGTGTGATTGGGAAGATGACTTTATAGGTGCTTTGAAAAAAAAGATCAAATATTTTCAGTAAAAATAGCCACTGAAATCCGGAAAAGACGCCTTTTTTCTTGAAATAGCCGCTCTTTAATGGTTTTCGGCCTAAAATAGTCGTCATAGCCACCGGATGCTGAAAATAGTCGCTTTTAGTAGCAAGTGGCGGCCCTGCAATTTTATGTTAAGAAAAATCGGATTTTTTTTGAGACTGTGTCGAGCCGAACCGGGACTGATTTGATTTTTTTCACGGGCCAGGCTTGTTTTCACTGATTTTTGTACTAGCCGGACCTGGTCGTAAACTGTGAAAATATAAACGGGCCGGACCCGGGTGGAACTTTTAATTTTCTCGCCGGGCTGGGCCTGGGCCTTGGAATTGGGGTCTGTGCAGACCTCTAGTGTGCCCTCCAGGGACGTGCAAAGAGCGGGCTAAAGAAACGGTCGCCCCGGGCACGAAATTTACGCTGCAAACCACGGTTATGTTTATTTATTCATTTTTTTTTCGGGGAATTTCTTTGTCTCTCTTGATCGGTTCTTTCCCCTGTCGCTAAACATCATGAATTCTCTAACAAATAAGTGCAATTTTCTTTTATGCTATTTAGTTGTTCTGAATTCCTAAATTAAAATTAAACCTTTTAAAGTTCAAAATAAACGCGAAATATTTATTCGATAGAATTTATTTTTGTTTCTGCACTTTATCAATTTTATTACACCTATCACAAAAAGAAAGATTTTTTTTTTTTTGGGGGGGGGGGGGGGGGCGCAAAATTGAAAATTCGCTCGGGGCGCCGTTTTTACTTCGCACGACCTTGTTGCCCCCCCAAAATTTCTGGTCACGCTACGCCTATGTTCACAGCTACCCCGCTGATGGGGCACATGTGAACAATTCTTTGAATTTATAAAACTATTAAAAAATGTAAGAAGAACTATACAGGTGAGTTTTAAAAATTACTATGCGTAAAAGAAAGTTTGTTTACTATATTGAGTAGTTTTTGTTTATAGAAATTAAACCAGTTATGAGAAAAAGCTATATTTATGCCAACTGTTCACATGTGCCCCCATTTCCCCTATATATGTAATACAATATTTTGTTTGTGAATAAGAAACAATCTGTCATAAAAAAATTTCACAGTAAAACCTATACAGTTATTTTTAAAAACAGATTTTTTTTTTAATTTCTTTTTCTTAATTTTTTGTATTTTAAGAATTTAACACAAAGAAGGAATATCATGACACGTGCAAAAATTAAAAAGAGATTGTACATTCTGCGTTCAGCAGGACCTACATTTTGAACTCTAAAAA
This sequence comes from Maratus speciosus, assembly GCA_963932465.1. Taxonomy (NCBI): domain Eukaryota; kingdom Metazoa; phylum Arthropoda; class Arachnida; order Araneae; family Salticidae; genus Maratus; species Maratus speciosus. Next base: position 384,660,281 of record OZ010789.1, read on the forward strand.
TCTCGATTTCCTGTATAAATCGGGACACCTGGGAACACTAATTATTACTGCTGCCTTTTTTCATTATTTTCTTTCTTTGTTTATTGTTTTCCCCTTCAGTTTGCAATGAATAAGTTCCTTGCTGAAACACATGAAACTTGCTGAAACACTGAATAAAAGCATTTAGTTATTTGTGTTTTCTATTGCGTTGTTTTTACTCTCGCATATTAGGCTCGTTCTCTTAGAAACTACAATACAATACAATGACATGAACTATTTATAAAAGTAATAACTGTAATCTATATAAATAAAAATGTAAATGTTCGCTTGTTCAAAATCGCTAATCTCCAAAAGTTCTTCACCGATTGCTTTGAAATTCACGGGTTGAGTTGCATTCGGATACGGAAGTGTTTCTATATACTTATTATGAACCTCGTTCCCCCCTTTCCACCCCCCACTAGGGGGCGCTTTTTAAATTTTTTCCAAAACCCATCATGTGATATCTCATTAGAAAGCCATTGGACTACTGTTTCGTATTATGCGCCTCGCATCTCGTTCCCCTCACTTTCCCCACGTGGGGGCACATTTCTATATAAATAAAAATATAAATGTTCGTTTGTACAAAATCTTAAATCTCCGAAAGTTCTTCACCGATTGCTTTGAAATTCACAGATTGCGTTGCATTCGAATACGCGCGTGTTTTTATATACCTATCATGAACTTCGGTCCTTCCTCTTCCAATTTCCTCGCTACCACAAGGGGGCGCTTTTTAAATTTTTTCAGACACACGTCATGTGACATATCATTAAAAAGCCCTTTGACTACTCTTTCATATTATGCACCTACCATCCCCCTCATCCCACTTTCCGCCCGTGAGGGCACATTTCTATAGAAAAAAAAAGTAAATGTTCGTTTGTACGAAATATTAAACCTCCGAAAGTTCTTCACCAATTTCTTTGAAATTCACCGATTGCGTTGCATTTGAATGCGCCCGTGTTTTTATATTACTATTATGAACCTCGCATCCCCCTCCCCCAATTTCATCCCCCGGGGCATTTTTTTAACATTTTTCGACACCCATTATGTGGTGCATAATTAGAAAGACCTTTGACCACTCTTTCATATTATGCATCTCCCTTCACTATGCCCTCCGGAGGGACACATTGCTGAAATATTTCGTTCGTTTTTCTTTTTTTTTTATGATATTTGTTTTTTCTTTGTTTTTTTAGTTCGTGTTTTTTTTTTCTTTTTAGCTCACAGGCTGTTATAGTCTGTGAGCTAATGTGCCCGCAGGTTCTGTATGTACGCATGTATGTAACGCGATAACTCTTGATAGAAATATCAGATTTACTTCAAATTTTGTAAATAGTTTCATTCTGATAAGACGCTTCCCTAATTAGTTTTGGGAGTTCATTGGTTAAGTATAAAAGGGGAACGGGGGTCTAATCCTCCCTTAATTTAGATAAATGGGTTTTTCATGCAGAATTTTCCGATTTGCTTCAAATTTTGCAAATACGTTCATTCTGATAAGGCGCTTCCCTGATTAGTTTTGGGAGTTCATTGGTTAAGCATAAAAGGGGCAACGGGGGCTAATCTCCCCTTAATTTAGATAAATGGCTTTTTCATGCAGAATTATCTGATTTGCTTCAAATTTTGTAAATAGGTTCATTCTGATAAAGTGCTTCCCTGATTAGTTTTGGTGTTTTATTGGTTGTGTAAAGGAGAATGGGGAGCTAATCCCCCCCCCCCCCCTTAATTTAGATAACTTGGTTTTTCATGTAGAATTATTCAATTTGCTTCAAATTTTGTGAATAGGTTTTATCTGATAAGACGCTTCCCTGATTTATTTTGGGGGTTGATTGATTCAGTATAAAGGGGAGAACGGGGGCTAATCCCACCCTTAATTTAGATAAATGGGTTTTTCATGCAGAATTATCCGATTTGCTTCAAATTTGGTATATCGGTTTATTCTGATAAGGAGTTTCCCCAATTAGATTTGAATGTTCATTGGTTAAGTATAAAGGGGGGAAACGGGGGCTAATCCCCTTAATTTATTTTTTAATGGGCATTATTCTTTGAAATAAGAGTATGGCTCAATGCCATAAGTTTAGCTCGGCACATAACTTTTTAATTCACTCGATCTACAAGGGATGTCACCGCATGTACTGCAATTGACATTCGGCCTGCCAATTATGATGTTGCGAAATATTCACAAGCCAAATCTTTGCAACGGCACGCGGCTTGCAGTAAAAACATAATGAGCAACTTCGTAGAAGCAACAATCTTGACAGGAACTTTCAAAGGTGAAGATCTCCTCATTCCTCGCATTTCTTTGATTCCAATGGATGCGCAATATCAATTTAAGCGATTGCAATTACCTATTTGATTGGCGTTTGTAATCTCCATCAACAAAGATTAAGGCCAAGCTTTAAAATTCTTCTCTTTTTAATTGAAAATATTTGTATTGCAGATTTTGCATTATGTTTATGACAATTGTGCATAAAATGAAAAGATGCATGCAAAATACAAAACTTTAAAAAAAAAAAAAAGTCTAAGATTTATTTCGATTTCATTTGAACGGAATCTAATTTTTTAGGGTGTTTTAAGTATCATATTGTATAAATTTTATTTTTATTTTTTAATCTTCAATTGGCTTAACTAATTTGTTACAAAAATTTAACATTAAATGTAGAACTAATTGAATGAAATAACTTAATATCTGTCCCTTCTCGGGCTTAAACAATGTAGGAAATAATTTTTTTTTTTTATTTGTTCTTCAAATTATGTTTTTGTTTAATATGTCTAGTTTTTTAATAACTACTGCACTCAGACGAACGCATTTCAAAATTAATGGAGAGTATCATCATCATGTGTTGATGTATGCGGTATTGCATCACAATGTGGGATGCAGTTTACCAATGTGTAATTCAAAATGTTTCACTACTGTAGTAATACAGGTTGCGGTAGTTTGGACAAATACTTATAATCTGAACGTAAAAAATATATAATCAAAACATAAAAAATTAACTTAATTTAAATTTAGATACCCTATTTCCCACTCAGGAACGCTATGAATGAAAAATGTAAATTGTGTTGAATCCTTATTGCTAATATCTAACAATATTATAGCTGTGATACAGTAAAAAATAAAATATAAAAGTTTTACTTAAATTTTTAAACCCTATTCTCTCCCAAGGGGTTATGTAAACACATCAGAAAATTATTACCTAAGTTTAACTTGGGGTATAAATAGTTCTCACTCGGAAAAGAAATACATTTTAAAATTTAAGTTATGTAATTCCCCACTAAGTTCGCTACCTTGCGTAAAAATAGCTATCCATTAGAAACTTTTTACTAAAATATAAACTTGACCAAAGCGAAAACTTATTCTGAAAATATCCTTTTTATTACCACTATGATGCCATATTCACCTTTTTAATTTTTGAAAAAAAAACTAGCTCAATTTAATATTTCACGTGAAAATCTTTCAACTAAAAAGAAATAAATTATTATTACGGCTTTTGAAATTTTTGCAACAATGAAGTAAAAATGTTACATTTTCTATGAAAAATGTCCGTTGATTTTCAATGAAAAAAGCGAAAATTGGAATTATTAAGAAAAATATTTGAATAATGTAAAAATAAATTGGCCCTTGTTTCTCTCTGGGTTGTAATTCACCCATATGCATAGGCATTTTACCATTCGTTTCGATCCTGACGTCAGGCAATCGTTTTTACACTTTAAATTTATAATATCATTAAAATTAATAAAGAATAAAAAATGAGTGGCATCAGGGACAAAAAGGTGGGAAGAAAAAATGAAAAAGTTATGATCTCCATAGGCTTTTCCATGTTAAATTAACATTGAGAAGTGACACTGGAAATAAATAAATATTGCGCTGCCGCGCAATACTTAAATATGTAATAATGGAAAGGTCCTGTAGTATAATCATAAAATACGTACAAACGATTAAAAACAAATCTGGAGTGACTTAGTTTGACTTTCATAATACTTTATAGAATACTATGTGTTCAAATAAAAAGTAATATAAAAATAAATAAAAACTCAAGTCGTAATTTTACAAAGTTGTAATGCTTCCACTGGTCAAAATGATCTCATATTCTAAAGAAAACGTCATTTTCATTCATAAAGCTCGAACTTTTTTTCTAAAATTATGACGTAATTTTCAAAAAATTTTCATTTCACGCATGCTAAAATTAAGGCTTGTTAATTAAAATAAATATTGAACTTGAATTTACATAGGCATGCTAATGAGAGTTTTAAATATAGAGATTTCGCCATTGTTTTTCAACAACATGCAATACTTAAATTTCCCTAAGTTTTTATCAGATTGATAAAACTCTCTAATTTTTTTCTTTGCTTTTTAAGAAAAAATAATCTCTACTAAATTAAGTCACGTCACCTACTAGGGAAATATAAGTGTTGTATAAAAATAAGATGTGCGTGAGCCATAAAAATATTTAATTAAACAATTGAGTTATAAAAATATACATCTTTTTTTCCTTTTTGGTCATAAAATGGATATCAAAACCGTTGATGGATTTGTACAAAAATGAATACAGCTTTCCCGACAGTAGCCTGTAACAGTAACATATTTACCAAATTGGAGCTCAATCGAAAGCATATATAGTTTGGACGCAATCTCGTTCACTCACACACAAAAGCATACCGACATCATAAAACCCCCACCAAAAACGGTCTCTGATGGGCACCTGAAAACGTAACAAAAATACCAACATACATAAATATATATGGAATCAATCTAAAAATAGCGAAAACGGACTCAGGGAACCTCAAAATGTAAAAATAATCCAATATTCTCATAATCGGGTTTTTGTTAAAGGTGATTACAATACTTTTCTTACAATATATGTGTACAGAAAATGTTAAAGAATAATTATTTCTTATAAAAATCTTGTGTGTACAGAGTAGAGCCCTGCATGGGCCAGGTAACCGACTTTTACCGGAATTCGACTTGACCCGCGGTTCGAGTTGGGGATATATTGTTTCGTTTTGGGTCCGGTTGATTTAGATTTTTTTCGAGTTCTGGTTGGCCCAATTTTTCAAAAGATTGTCCAAAGTACTTTTTCAGGTGAAAAACACATATTACAATAAAATCTCTATAACGGAGACTTCCGAATGGCAGACACCTCTGTTTAGCGAACACTTTTTCCAATTCCTGACACTTATATATTTGTACGCTTTTACCGCTGAACAGTGGGCATCTTCGAATCTATACACATGTAACATGTGTGTGTGTGCATAAACTATCAAAAATAGATACATGTGTTTTTGTGCATCAAAAACAAAATGTTGGTAATATTTCTTGTATTTCAAGAGAAGAAAAAAGTTTTCTTAACTGCACCATAAAAAAAGAATAATCTATGATCACATTTATTATATATGTTACCGGCCAAACCCGATTTTTGACCAAACTAGATTGGCCTAGACCAAACTAGTTTATCCTAACGTGCATAGGATAAACTAGTTTATCCTAACGCCCATAGGATAAACTAATTTTTCCTAGGCCAAACTAGTTTGGCCTAACGCTCATAGGCTAAACTAGTTTAGCCTGATATTCATTGGTCCGAACTAGTTTATCCTAGGACGATCTAGTTTATCCTAGGCCAATTCAATTTGGCGTGATTTTATTGATCCCAAAGACCGCCCCGGTGCCAACCTTCTAATTTATCCTAGGCCAGTGTAATTTGACGGGCTTTTAGGGATCCCAACTACCGCGCCGGCGCCAGCCATGTGAGTAGTAGTATTGCCGTCATCCCTTTATAATATATTTTTTTCGATGTGAGTGGGATACCCCCCGTATCGTCCCCATTTCACCGCCGTCTGTAGTTACAATATATGTTACATATGACAAATTGTGTGCTTGAGGACCAAAGAATGGGATTAGAGGTTATCATAAAATTTTGGAGAGGAAGAATTTAGAGGATTGATTAATAATGTACAGTATAATCTCGAAAATCCGGCATCATCGGGACCGGGACTTCGCCAGATTTTTGAAAATTTCAGATTTCTGAAAGAATATCAAATGTACTTCTGATATACTTAATGGTGCATTTATTCATAATTAATTCAAAGCCAGCTGATAGTTATGTGAGAAAAAAAAATAAATATTAAAAAAAGAACATTGATTTTTTTTTCTTTTTTGAAAAATCCCGGTCCCAGTATGGCTTGAAATGCGTATATTTTTAAGCTACCATTATTCCACAATTAAAATTCTCTTTAAAGAATAGTACATACACATTTATACGTATGGGGATACAGCACTGTAAAACCTGTTAGAAAAATCTGTGTATGACGAAATCCTGTTTTAAACGGAATTTTTTTTTAAATCGGAGCAAATTGGATATAATAATCAGTTTGAAAAAAAAAAAAAAACAACATAGTACATTTGGTAGATACGACGGGCCAGATAAAAAAGGAACTATAAAGAAGTTTTTTTCTCTCCTATGCGATTCTATCTTAAAAGGTTTTTCTATAGAAAAAATTTGCAGATTTTTAAGCGTCCAATCCGTGTAAAAATATTAACGGTATTCGTAATTATTCAGACATTTACATACAAATAGAGATTCATTCAAAAATCAATATAGTTTACAATAGAATCATTAATATCGTTAATCCACATTCTGTGGCTTGGAGATTTTTTTTTTTTAATTCTATAGAATAAAATCTTCTAAGACGGAATGCATAGGGAAGAAGAAAAATCCGTTATAGGCAGGTTTCCTTATTAGAAAGTTCAATCTACTGTTGTCAATGCATTATATTTTTTTTACAAGTACAGTAGAGCCCCGATTATCCGCGAAGCGATTTTTCTGTTTCTTTCTTTTTTTTTTTTTTATCAAGCCAACAACAAGGAAAATACAATAAGCCCTACTAATAAATATAAACAGATTAATTCGTGTATTCGAAAGTACTAATAGAAGAATATTTCTAGTTTCGGTTGCCACGTTTAAAATACAGTAGAACCCCGCTAATCTGAAGTAATTGGGACCGGTGCGTGTTCGGATTACAAATAATTCGAATTACCCCGCAGAAAAACTTATGTTAAGGAAAATACAATTTAGAATAAAGAAAAGGTGTTTCCAAAGCAAGAAGCAAAAACAAGTGACTGATTTTTTACAAAAGGTTTAACACAACACTTTTTGTACAGTATGTATGGCATTGTTTCTTGTTTACTGTTTTTATTTTAGTGCTTTAGACGTAAAGCAAATGTTTCTGCTCTACTGTGCATATATATATATGATTTAAATGTTTTATCATGTTTTTTGTACACTAAAACATAATTTTTATGTTGAAAAAATTTTTTTCGTGTTTGCAGCTCATTTTCAGTTTTTTTCGGATTATCCGCGATTTTTGTTATCCGCGGTGCCCTTGCCACCGAATTCCGCGGATAATCGGGCTCTACTGTACTAATATCCTCATTTTGCATAGATCAACATATATATATATATTTAAACACGGCATTCCGTCAAAGACAGGGTTATTTTTATCAGGTGTTACCATACTTTACTTTTATTACCTAAAATGCATCTACATCTTAAAAAATAAAAAAAAATAATATATATATAAATTTTAATTTTGGAATAATAGCGATTTAAAAATACGTGCATTAAAAAAAAAGTTGGGTCGGGCCAAATGTCGCTGATATTTTTTACTGAACAGACCAGAGATCCTGCCGGTTCAAATGATTTTCATATGAGCTGGGTCAGAAATTCGACTGTAAATTTCTGCCTGTGCAGACCTCAAATAGGTTGCAGTCCAGTCACGACTTGAACCGAAAAAAAAATTGAGTCCCGGTCCATCTCGGTCCGAACCTCTTGAAAAAGTAATCCCAAAACCAAGTCCGGACCGAGTGTCGGGAAGGAAAAATGGGCGAACCCGTAAAGACCCTTACATCGAATAACCAGAAGACTAGCTCACAAAATTTTGTAAATTTGGATGCTAATTTTTTATTATATTAAAAAAAGTTAAAAAACGAGTTTTTAATGAACTTCGCTCACTTCCATAGATGTGTTTGAGTTGAGCGGATTCGTTTGAAAATTTTTGAATTTGAACGTGAACTTGACTCATTTTTGAGAAATTGAATTTGAGTTTGAATTAGTTTGGATTTTTTTTTTTTTTTGTGAGTGTGTTCAACACTGGTTGGCATCAATAAAGCACGTCAAATTGAATTGGCTTAGGATGAACATGTTTGGCCTAGGACAGGGACGGCGAACCTATGGTACGCGTGCCACGTTTGGCACGGCATTGCTTGTGGCTCTAAATCAAAATAAAGTGAGATTACACAAAATCGCGATTGATCTTTTCTAAATTCGATTAAATAGAAATTGAAAAATTCTAATTGCGGCATATTATAATCTAATTAATTGTGGTCTCAAAAACTTTTCAACCTAAGACGGTATTTGAAAACTGTTGATAAGAATTGCTTATAAGACATTACTAAATTCCGATGGTAAAGTTATGGCAACTTTGAATTTATTTCAGACCTATTCGAAGAAACTGGCGTTTGCCATTTTAAGTTTTCTCTCTATCTATATGCATCCGAGTCAGTTTTCACAAATGTATATATCAAAACGCAAACTGAAAGCACTTGTCAGATAAATCTAGTTCAGTATAGTATGAAACAACAGAAATCAAATTACATCGCATTATTATTATTTTTTTTTGTTTGTTTGTTTCTAAAATATATTTGTTTCCATAATTTTTATAGTGTAATAGCTATGTGTAAGTTCCTAATATTTTTTAATCTTAATAGAAAATTTTAAGTAATTTTAATCCATTATTTTTACACTTACTAAATTTGTTTTTTAGTTGGAACTTCATGGTCACGTTTCACGTAGAATATTTGTTGATCAAATTTGGCACGAGGCAACAAAAAGGTTCGCCAACCTTGGTAAACTAGAAGGTTGGCGCCGAACCGGCCTTTGGGATCAATAAAAGCACGCCAAATTGAATTGCCCTCGAATAAACCACAGACTTAAGTCTGTAAAATAAACTACATCGCCCTAGGATAAATTAGTTTAGACCAATGAATAGCAGGCTAAACTAGTTTATCCTATGAGCGTTAGGCCAAACTAGTTTATCGTAAGGGCTGTAGGATAAACTAGTTTGGCCAAGCAAAAACTAGTTTATCCTATGTGTGTTAGGATAAACTAGTTTGGCCTAGGTCAATCTAGTTTGGCCGGTAACATATACATTTTATTTCACATGCAGTAAATTGAATATATGGGGCATTCTCACAATCTTTTGACTTTCATGTCCCTGAATAATAATTTTTATTTTGATACACTTTTTCGTGTTTTTTTTTTTTTTTTAATTTTATATATTGGGGAACATCCCATTGCATGATTGCATATCAATATTAACGAGATAAATAAGTTTTGGACGATGTTGGGGGTCCAAATACCAGGAAAACTCCTATACCGCCCGGTGTCCCCGATGCTGATTTTTAAGTTTGGAACTGTCTGTATAAAATTGTTTCAATAAAAGTAATTCGATGTAATTTTTTTCCGAAACTGGGACAATTGTTATATATAAATATGTAGAAAAAAATTAACCTGCACTCCTGCACACATTTTTATGGTTGATATTATTTCATCCTTACCGTCCCTCTTTCTAAACTTATACAGAAAATTACTTCAGATGCAGCCACAGAATTTTTTTCAAGTTTTTTCTCATGCAGAAGTACGCTAGAGAAAGAATGTCTAAAATTCTTTGACAGGAAATTTACTGCAGAATTTAAATCAGCATTTAAATATCAATTTCAAGATCGTAGCTTTATTGGTAGTCTTACCGTCCACAAGGTTTATTCCTGCACTTTTCGAAATAAATTAAAAAAAAAAAAATGCAATTTAACAAATTACAACGACCATTTGGAAAATGATTTTTTCAAAGACTAAAATTTAAGACATAAAACAATAGCACGGAGTTGATCATGCATTACGTACGCCATGAATTAAATATTAATAGTGTTATTACACGTAAAAATTGCAAGCGACAGAAATCGCCTGCGACTCGTACCTATTATCCAAGCATTTCATTGGCTGTTCGGGAAAAGGCTTTTCCATCGTCAGATTTCCAGGAAATCTGACGGCTAATTTTAAATGAAATTTATTTCTTAAACTTCTAAACATCCCACAATATTACTTTTTATATCGTCGTATAGAGAAAAATATGTACTTTTAAATGCAATTTGTTTGAAAGCTGTATCTCAATTTGTTTCTGAGTTATTAATTTTTTTTGTAGTTTTTATTACTTTTTTGTCATAGTGGCAACACTCTGTTGTCCATCTCTGTTGAAAGTAAAGGGAAATACAGATTACTGTATAGATCAATCAGAAAACGAATAAAATGATGATTAAACCAATAAAAACCTTCAGATATGCTTTTGATTTCCTGCCCTGACGAGGACAATAAGCATTTTTCCAAATGGTTAAAAAAAAAAAAAAATAATAATAATCCAATGTTAACAACTGTTTCTAAAAATCAACGAACATTGTGTCTATCACTTAGTCTTAACATGATTTGCCTAAAATAGAATTTTCCTTACCGTTCCATCCTTACCGTCCCCTTTTTTCCTATACCGTCCCCCCTTTTTTTACCTTACCGTCCCTTCTTTAATACCCCTTTAAAACAATGTTATATCAAAATTTTGTACTAAAAATACTACATTGTTATTATTTCTTATTTGAATGTCCTGTGGGTACTATGCAAATTCATTATAAGTAAAAATTTTGAAGAAAATAATAAGTTTTAGTGGTAAAATGGTAAGGAAAATTAAACTCTCAAAGTTTAATTTTCCATAACATAAGTTTAACATAAACTTCAGTTAAATGAAAAAAATTTCGGTGCTGACCATTTTTTCTTTATTTTGAATCATTAAGGCATTCGTCTATCAGATTAAAATGTTATTTTAGCAAGTTTAATTTCGCCAGATTTTTTTTTTCCAAAAGTCAAAAGATTGTGAGAATGCCCCATATACTCATTCATATTCAAATATGTATTTATCTTCATCTGAAACATTGTTCAGCTCAAATTTATTGTGAAAATACCAACAGCGCGATTTGCAAAAATCTAAACCTGACCCGTAAGAAACTTTCTAGAATAAACACAATCCGCAAGAAAAAAAAAAGCGTCATCCCGATCAGAAAAGAAAAAAAAAATTATCGACAACCCAGACCGATGCAGGACTCTATTTAGTAATCCTGATGTGCCCGCTATTCAGAGATTTTACTACATTTGAATATTAAAGAATATAGATAGATCCATTTTGCTATATAAAAGATAAAATTGGCATTAGAGATATAACTGTAGATTACTTTTCATAATTGTATTAAAACATGAATATAATTTCCCTTCATTTCGGGTTCGGGTTGGGTTGTTGGTCGATAAAAAAATTTTTGCATTGAGTCATTAATCTTTTTTTTTTAATGATACATAATTTATCATCATATTTTTATTTAACTTAATATCAAATGCGTTAAAAAAAATTATGAGAATAAAATCATTTCATCGTGTCCGTGGGAATTATTCATCAAGCAGTTACCTCCTTACAATCTTGTGAACACTGCATAGTACATACATTTCTACCCCAATTATTTAATAGAATTTTTCACCTTGTTTAATTGCAAAAAAGTATTACAAATTCCATGATTAAATAAGGCGATTGGTAACGTTGCGATATTAATATTAGATAGAAATTTTCCAATCTAAAATAGTGGTGCCAAACTCCCAAGAAATTCCAAAGTGTATGCACACCTTAATTCTGATATGATGTTGCAGATAAATTTAAGGCAATTTTAAAAACAGTTTTTATATCTTTCTATTCATCATTTTATATCTGGGAGAATGATCTTTTCACAATTCACCCATTTTTTTATCACTTTACCTTCGGCGGAAGAGGCTTCGGTTTTTCAGCTACTGCAATGCTTTCCATTTCTTCTACACCTAGGTGGGTTTTGTAATAATGACGAGTGAAATGGTCGCAGTCATAAAGGAAAATTTTCTTCCCCAAAATCAAGATGTCTTTTCCAGTCCTGAAATCATTTGGCTGAAACCATTCTAGGTCTTCATCTTTGATTTCCATGTAACTGAATGGGAAATTTTCTGAAAAATAAAATTATTTATGTGAGTGCATAAAAATCAAGCAGATCATTTGATTTTTTATACAGTGACTTTTCCCCTTTTGTAAGCATCAAAATCTTTCCTTTCCCCTCGGAAATTTTCGGATATCCTACTTACTAATAGTTTAGGAATGAAAATCTTCGCAAAATTCTGCAACTCCCTGGAAAAATTTTAAAAATGTTTTATTTATTTTAATAAATCACAAAATAGGGTGTCCCATAATTATAGACACTAAAATGTTTTATGACTAAATTTAAATTTTTTACAATATACTTAGGGGAGGTAGGGGTAATTAGGATAACTTTTTGACCCTTTGAACTTTGTCTATTAATTGTCAGAGAACGAAGTGGACTACATACTAATGTTATGCATAATTTTACCCAGTAAGTAGTTTTCTCTTGAAATGTGTAAAGAATCATTTTTCAATGTACCATGTTGCCTGGTACAAGTGTCTTTTTCAAAAACTACCTCTTTGATCACAATTACCCCATGAAATGGGGTAATTGGGATCAGTGGTATTTTCTGTCATGCCTTACAAGATACATCATGATACATACAAGTCATAGATAAACGGGATTAAAAGATCTCGGTGTGAGCTTTACAGCAAGATAATTTTGGTTTTACAACTACAACTATTCTCACAGATACGGTATTGGAAAGATAAGTATACGCTGGAAAAAACGTTTTTAAGGGATTTTCAATATTCAATATATTTCACTCTGCCTACAAAACAAAATTTTCTATTGGAAATTCATAGCCTTGTTGTATTACTAAATAACTAATCTTCATAGTTTTAAAAAAATCATTTTTTTTTCAAAATAACATGAAACGCAAGCAACGGGAGAAAAAGGATCAGCCAAAGCTCTATGTTGTGAAGGAGGAAAATATCATTTACATTGAAAATGTTGAGTCCTAATTAGGCCTAAAACATGCAGTCAAGACTGAAATTTGGAATAAATTCAAAATAAAATTTGTAAAATAAATTTTTTGCTAACATATAATGTGCAGTAAAGTAAACCAAACTAAGAGTATTTCACGGGACCCGAAAACTGAAAGATTAAAAAAAGCATTTAAATAGTAAATAGAGTGTGCGATCCCATTTACCCTTAACCCAAAAACTCCATGATCCCATTTACCCCAAAATGCTATTTCTGGGGTAATTAGGATCATGCAGATTATTAACATTATACTTCGTCTGTTGCAAAATGTAACCATTTTCTCTTAAAAGCAACCTTTCTCTAAATTTAAATCCATAGCTATATTTCAATATTCCTGCAATTTTTTACACAGGACCTTTTTTTACTAAAACATTCTCACTTTGATGGACAAAGTTTTTCTGTATGTTCTGGGAAAACAGTGATTACTTCTACAGGAACATACATTTTCACTCCAAAAAAATTGCATGTGTAGAATATTAGTCAGCCTTCATAATTAGCATGGTCAATTTTTTCTTCTGTTACAGATTGCCCCTGATCCCAATTACCTCTACCTCCCCTACAAATGCTAATACGTAATAGTTTTTCCATTGCTCGTTATCACTTTAACTATGCTATTTTCCATTAAAATTATTAAGTTGTGCGTAAGTTCTGCAGACAATTCATACCATGCTGGCTCATGCGCTGTTTTAAACTCCTTGATCGAAAAATATTGGCGTTCATTTTCACATGGTTTTTGTGCTAGGTTTCTTCGCAAGTTCTGCATTGGATTAAAAACAGAGTTAAGTGCAAGCCAGTGCATGACTTTAATATTATTCTGATCAAATTATAATTTTGTCGAGTTTGACGTATGAATCGATATCCCAAAATCCCAACCAGGTCCACCCAGTAAAACTAATAGTGAAGTTAAATCACGACAAAATGATATTAAGAATGGCATCTGCATCCCAGAAAAATATGTCACTGCGACGAATTGCATCAGAAACTGGAGTATCCAAACACCATTTGAAGAAGAATAAGAAACACTAAAGAAATAGCTTTCAAGAAAGTATTGAATATTGCTATATTTAAAAGAGATCATAGACGTATGGCTGAAATGGGCAAAATAAATGATGTCTTATGATGATAAAATAGTTCCACTCAACCCCATTTAGGTATGAAAACAAAAATGGAATTTAGATGGACTCGATGAATATAAATTTTAGTGGCATGATTTAATAAAATGAAACAAAAAAAGTTTTTAATAGGCAAGGTATAGGATCAATCATGACTTGTCGCTGTTTTAGATTTAATGACCAAACGTTGTTACAAATTGAATCCCAATGATTATTAGCAACTAATTACAGCATTATTTACCTATTTCGCTGGGAGGACCTGGTTGTGTTTTTCAACAAGACGGAGCATCAATTCATACGTTCAACTTGACCAAAATATGATTTCGGCAAAATAATATTAAAGTCATGGACTGGTCTTAGTCCGGATCTTAATCCTGTGGAGAACGCGTAGGGAAATCTAGCACAAAAACTGTATATGAAAATGAACATCAATATTTTTCGATCAAGGAGTTTAATAAAAAACAGTGATTGAGTAAGCATTATGTGAACTTTACCCAGAATTTATGCAAATCTTAACTACTAGCCGCCTCTGGCGATCAGTTTGGTCGCCCTGAAATGCATGGTAAGCATTGCAACATCTGTTACTTTTATTTACAATTTAATTTATTTGCTTAATCCTTCGACAAATCGGAAGATTCTGACAGAGAAACCAAGAATTCTTTATGATCATGGCAGCATTTCGTATCTTGTTTGTTATGTATTTCATATTTCTTGACAAAAATCGCTTAGTTCACTTAGTCATTTATCCCCGTTTGATTATCGGTTGCAATACATTCACTAATGTGGAGATTTTAAAACATATTAAGTAATGACTTCCGTTTTTGTGTCCTCTGCCAATTGGCGTATCTTAGCTAATGGGACTTGCTCGATAGATTTCTTTTTATGAAAAACCTTTAATGATACCCGCACTTACATTAAACCATACTGTTGCTAATATATTTTTGGGATACTTCTCCATTTTCTCGTTGACCCCTTTCCATTAAAAAACGATAATATAATAAAAATGTATGCTCAATTCAAAACTTAAAATTAATTTCGTTGGTTTATAAACGAATGACGTCGCGAACAATGTGTCATTTTGCCTCGCGGTTTGACAGCTATAAAAATCATAAACAGGTTAATTCTGTTTAATCTGTTTAATTGCTCTCTGTAAAACTCCCTTTACGAATGATTACCTTTGTGGTTTAATATTTTTAATAGCTCACGGCGGAAGAATCTCTATTGTTTGTTTACTTTGATGGAATGAGATATTCAGGTTTCAGCCTAATTTCAACTGAAGTTATATCAAAATATATCCATATTTGAATTTAATTTATCATTCAAACATTGATTATTTGAACTAAACTGCAGAATTAAAGACTGCTTGGCGTATGACTCGACAGCGATGCAATAAATACGCCTATTCTATCAACCTAAATATTCAGATCCTATGTAAACAAATAATTAAAATATCATCAGTTTGGCGATTTCTTAAAATCACGCCAAGCAGTCGTTGGTTCTCTAGCCGCAACATTATTTTTGAACATTCTTTCTAAAAATGCAACTTTTATGCAATTTTATTGGGAAAATAATTGGCACAGATGTCATATACAACATATATCATATCGTTATATCACATGTCATATCGTTTGGCTCGATCTTTTTTTAGACCAATTTGGCGATAACATTGTTATCGAATACCAATATATTTTAAATTATTTTCTGGGAAAAAGGAAATAATAAATAAAAAAATTTCCTTAATAACTATAGAAGAAAGAAATTTATATAATTTTAAAAGAAAAGTAAATAAACAGTTTTTAATAAATAAACAACAATAGCCGGGTTACCATGTCAGGGAAAATAAAGCTATTCTGTCGCCAATTAGGTACCCCAGTAAGTATATAACATCTGTGCCAAAAAATTTTCATTTAAAAATGACCTCTTGGCTATGAAAAGCGAAATGGTCAGCGTTTTTGTTTATGACAGTCACAGGACTTAGGCTTTTGTTATTGGAGATCAAAGACGTGTATTTTAAATGTATCGGTACTTATGTATTATCCGGACCTTGAGATAGATCGCCAAAAAGGGTTGCCAATTGCCCATCTTGTTTATCGTTGCCAGCCTATTTGGCGATTTAATCATCTGCGTGCAGCTAACATAAAAGTAGCAAAATGGTCGCTTGGCATATAAAAAGTGAAGCGCTCAGCCCGGAACTATTGATGACAGTCACATGACTTATGCTTTTATTATATAGATTTCAGTGGAAAATCACATATTTGAAGTGATAAAAAGTAATGAAAACGCTGTATTAGCATTTGTAAGCAATGTTGTATTTATTATTATTATTTATTATTATTTTTTTTTTACCATAAAGCATTTTAGTGTGCATAAATTTGAGACATCCTATTTTGTGATTTATTAAAACCAGATAATCTAACCCGGGCTAAAGATGGAAAATCGTTTTAATTGAAAACTCTAATAGATGTTTTACTCGTAGATTTATTATCAAGGTTGCCAGTTCGGATTTTTTTTCTTCAGAATTCAAAGTTCATACCGGAAATTCTTAAGGGAGGTAACCTATTAAGATGTTTTGCATGATAACTAAATGTACCTTTTCTCCTAAGCCACTCATCCGATCACGACAGAAGTTTTTGTAATACTGTATTGAATCTATATTTATTAAATGAATTAAGGATTTTTTAAAAGAACAAATGAAAAGAATAATGAATAATAAAATGCACAAAGTGCTTTTTTTAAAAGCCTCAATAAAATATAAGTATTTATTCTTTTAAAAAATCTTTAATTCATTTAATAAAGATAGATTCAATAAAGTTACAAAACTTTTATGGTGATCGGATGTGTGGTGAGAAAAGGTACATTTAGTTAACATGTAAAACACCTCAATAGGTTAGCCCCTTAAAGAAAAATACCCTAGACTATTGGTTTTGACTATTGGTGACGAAACGTGATTTGTCTCTTAAACATAAACTTAATTTTTCTGTTTTTTTTTCCATCTTTTGTGTATTTTCAATTTTACTACTTTTTTTTATACTGTTTAAAAGAAACAAACTAACGCGCGCGCACACACACACACATGTACATAAATGTACGGCTTTTTTTTTTTAAGTGTTTTTTTATGTGTATGGCAAGTAATTGTTACTAACATCTTTATTTGCTAGCTTAGGAACTAATGGAATATTTTCTGTCTATTTTTGTACTTTGAATTTAACCTTAATTTATTCATTTTTCTTCTAAAATGTCTTGTATCTTTCTTATACTTTTAAATTTAATTATTTTTCATGTAGTTTCATAGTTAAATTTGTTTTTCCAGTGACACCCTAATGTCTCGGCAAATCGCTTACATATCTCCTGGATGTAAAGTTGCATCGCAACTAGGAAATCCACCATTGTTCCAGTCAATAAATAAGGCAAAAATTACTTTTCGGAAGTCTGGTATGAATTTGGGATTTCTGAATAAGAAAGGAGGCAAACAGGCAAGCCTGTTTAGTCTATTTCGTTAGATTGCCTACCAAATACACCAAAAGTATTTTTTATATTTTCGTATTAGCCGCATATTCCAGCCGGCAACCACGAAATAATGTACTATGTATAGCAACCTTTGTAATTTAGATATTTTTCAGTGTTTAAGTGCGTTTTTCAATTACATGTCTGTTACATTCGTATTTTATTTATTTATGAGATTTTACTTTCGTTATGGAATATTACACGGAAACAACTACTGAATTATGTATGTTGTTTTGAGTGAAAAGGGGTTAATCTTCCGTAATGGGGTTGCACGCAGTTTTTAAAATATTCATGCCTGAAAATTATTTTAATGAAAAATTATTTTTAAAACCATAAAAAATCAGTAAATTGAGATACAGTTTTCAAACAAATTGCAAATTAAAAGTACATTTTTTTAAAATTCGACGATGTACAAAATTGAAATTGTGCAATGTAGTTTTAAAAAATTGCAGTAAAAGCGAGATGTACTGGTCAAGTCATTGCCGGCGTCAATATGACATGAACAGTACTCGTGGTCACTTTTTTTTTTTATTTATAATGTCTATATTGATCATCCTCTATCCATTAACACTAGAGGAGCGTTATACCGACCGAAATCCCCTCTATGCGTCTAGAACTTTTAACCTTTTCGATGTAAGTGCAGAGAAGCGATCTGTACTACTTTTCGTAGCCACACTTTTTATTCTTTTAAAATATTGTACAACTATGCCAAAAAGACATGAGTTTTGTTTTTCAGTAATTCTGGAAAGGACTTCAAACAGAAAGCGAGGATAGACAAGGGGTATCACGCGGCTTCTTAATGTTACTAACGCTAACCTTTCAAAGCCCTAATCAGAATGTTTCTCGTTATATCCCATCAATAACAATTCAATTCTCTTTCAAACTGATGTTTAAAGTATTGTAAAACACTTTAAGAAACTTATACTACTCGTATTCTTAAATAGCAAGTTTTTGTTTATCAATTTGTGAATAAACGAAATTTTTACTTTGAGCCCGAGCCTGAATTTTAGTATAAAAATCGAGTTCAAGCCCGTCTCATCACTAGCAAGCACAGACCGAACGGTTTTAGTGTGCACGTTTCTTCCTTCTAAAGGTCAAGGAGAGTGTGGCGGGCTGTCGGGAAAAGGGAAAAGGACCTTTCCAGTTGGAAATCCGCCTAAAATGATGAACTTTTTGGCAACAAAACTCCTCGAAAAACCATATCATAAAAGCACCATCTTATGCCCATTAAATTCAGGCAGGATTTTTAAAAGAAAAAAATATAATACCGCTCAGAACCAGGAAAAAAAAACAAACAAACAAAAAAAAAACCCATAAAGATCCCAGCACGGTTTAGAAACAAAATAAATGTATGAATGTATGTAGCAGCTGCTACGCTCAAAACAACACTTTTTGCGCCTGGTGAAGAATGACCAGGTTCTTTCAAATCGCGTTCTGTTTTTCATGTTGTTTTTAAAATGATTGAGTTTTAAAACATTTTCTAAAATTAACGTTTTAAATTTTAATCGTTATTTATTAGTAGATACTTTTGAAATTATTAATATACTTTTTTTTTATATAAAGGTTAATACTTTATTTTTAATTTGCATAAAAATTCATTTATATTTTACAAGTTCACAATTGTTGGTTTGTATTGATTTGTAATGGTTATATATGTATATATATATATATATATATATATATATATATATATATATAATGAATGAACTCACAAGCTCCTCTGATGATTCTGTGAGTCATTCATAGTTTATTTTACATACTGGTTTCATATGTTCATTTCTAAATCATCTTTAGAACTTTATCAATTTCTTCATATATTTGTGATTTCAAATTTATTATTATATGTATATATGTATATATATATATATATTACAATTTTAAACGACAAACTAAGTTGAATTCCTGGAGCATTAATATGTAATGCTACTAATGTAATTAAAAAAAGAGATTTTCTTTAATATTTCAACGAGCTACTAGTTTTATTTAATTTCTTGTTGCGTGTCGAGTTCGTGTTGAATTATTTCGAGGGGGGGTTGAAATGCGTCCGGTTCTCGGGTTACGAAAAATATTTTGTCGGATTCGTGTCGGCTCGCGGGTTGACTTCAAACGGATTTTTCGGTTTCTTTATGGAGGTTTTATTGTATATAGATTTTTCACCAGAAGAAAAAATATTTTGGATAAACTTTTGAAAAATCGGGTCAACCCGACTCGCAACGAAAAAAAAAATATATCGACAACACGAGTCGGGTTCGAATAAAAGCGGGTTACCTTACCCGACCGATCCTGAACTCTATAAGAAAAGCCCTGGTAATTTGTACTGGCTTCCGCCCCCCCCCCCTCCTCTCTTCCTTCTATATATCTCTCTGTGACCCTGTTTGGATGTCAATTTGTTCCTTGAGAAGCGTATAAAAAGAGCATTATTGTATCTGATATTTCTGTTAATTGCAAAATAAATAAAAGAAAAAAATTACCCGGTAATTCATTCCTGTCTACTGGTATTTTCTGTCGTTTTATAAGAACCTTGTAGGGGTCCCGTCCGCTATTTGGCGGATGGTCTTCGAGAACTTCCATAGTATCATCAGCTAAGTAATACTAAATAATAATAATAATAATAATAATAATAATAATAACAATAATAGAAAACGGTAAAACGAAAATACACCAGATACTTATACATTTTTCGGTATAATTTGTTACAGGAATTCGGATATAGTAGGTAATTTGAGTATAAATTGCATTTACAGTGATGCATAATAATAAGTTTTAAACATTAATGTTATGACACTGCTTCTTATATTGTAATTTTTTTAATGTAGGGTGATTTGGGTATACGGCCTAATTCTCGAACCAAATCTATAAACTAATCTAGTTTTATTTCTTCAAAACCTGACTCGCAAGTATGTTAAGAAAAGACTCAAGTGATATGATGAGAATGATTTGAAAATGGCTAAAAAAGTCAAGAAGGGCCTATCAGTGTATGCTGATTATCCTAGATTTAGGCCTAAAAGATTTTTATTAATAAACCTCTAAAATGTTTTCTTTATTTCTATATACATAAATGTATCTATAGAGGGGTCATTTTAGCATAGTTAGAATACAAAGAAAAAAAAAGTCTTTGTAAATACACATTATACCTAAATTCTGCCAGCCACATCACGGTAATTTGAGTATAGAACTTTTTATTATTAATTTTGAGGTAATAAAAAGGGCAATAAATGTAACACTTACATAGTTTCATTCTAGGAAAACACGCTGCTCAACGGGACATACGAACCTTTAAACAGATTTTGATTTCGGAGACAAATATTTAATGTGGCTTCATGCACTCATTTTTGCACTAATCACCTCAAGTTTTTTTTTCCTTTGTTAATACTATAATATGTTCTCCATGCAATATAATATATAGTTTGCACTAAACACTGTATAATTAATTGATAATAATTATTCCTTGATGTATGCTTTTTAAAAATATCTATACCTTCTTGAACTTTGAAACTTTTAATATAAGTTTAAGAATAGTACAAAAATAAAATGGACTAAAATCTAATGAATAAACAAAAAATGTCTAAAGTTTTTTGATTTTCAAAATGAAAATATGAAAATTTTGATCATTTTTGTCACTTGAATACCCATACATTAAATAATTTTTGTTAAATTTATTAGATTTTAGTGCAATTTGAAGAAAATGATCTAGTAAAGATAAATATAAAGTTTCGAATCATTACCTTTAATAGATTTGGACTTATTGTGCGCGCAAGTACAAAAATATCGATTTTGAGAAAAATCAATTTAAACATAAATGTTTCGCTTGAAATAGACCAAGGCTAATTTAAATTTTTTACTATAACGAGCACAATTTTACGAATATTTTGATGCGGTTTGTGGCAAACTGTTCAGAAAAACATTAGCTGTCAAATGAATTAAAAACAAAAAATCGATTTTTTTAAAAGATTTTAAGGGTCGTATGTCCCGTAAATGGAACCGGGAAACGTAAGAAATCCTATGACTTGTACTAACTATAAGATTTTAAAGTTACGAACATGCAATCTTTTATAATTAAATTGCCCCGACAGGGGATATTTCTTAATTTTATTTATAATTGGAAAGTGAGATTCATGTAAAGTGTGTAAGTCACGATGTCGTATACATATGAGGATTGGGTCATAAATAATGATGTTTTTTGTGTAAAAAAGATTAATTTAATTAAAGTAAAATTATTTAAGTACAGCAATTTCTTCGCGGTATTTTGTATGTCCTGAGTAATTTATTCTTTTGTATCAACATATTGTGATTCATTTGCTTTTTTACTAAAATTACTAAATTAAAGGAAAAAATGTTTCTCTTAGAACAAAGCTAGCAACCTATTTAATTTCTATCAAAAACTGAATCCAATTTATTCAACGTAAGGGATTATTTTATACCATTGAAATCCTTACATCGTTTAATTCGGACGTAAAATGATCTCCCTTGGAAACCCTGACTAACGAGAGTTCTCTGTATTTGACATTTTCGGAAAATTAAGAACAATACTAAACGTAAAAATAGTTTTAAAAAAGAGCAGTCTTTTATAAGTACTCAACGTTTATCTTAATAATCACACCTAATTTTACGACTGCAATTCACGCTGTTTAATAAATAAACAAATAAATAAATAAAAATATGTTTATTTGGAGTAGTTCCCGATCATGAAAAATTCACGCTTGGTAAAAAGAGCGAAAAAGTTATTTTAGGTAGCTTTCATTACAAAAAGTTACCTATTGCAGCCGTTCGGAGGAAAGCGATTTCAAAAAATTTTGGTATATTTTCATCGATCATGACCCCCAGACCCCGAAACCACCCTCCGTTCAAAATTGACATACATACATACATATATATATATATATATATATATATAAATAACCATTAATTAAACATCACCGACCGACCATCATCAAAAACTGCAATATTGTGAATGATTGACTACACGCCATAAACCAACAATATAGAACTGCATGTGTAAAATAAAGTACCGTATACCTAATCACAAGAATTAACATGGAAAAAAAAAAGAAGAATATGGATTCCGAAAAAATTGAAAAACTTATATATTGAATTACGTTTTCAAGAGTACAGAATTCAATGATATAAATATATATATTTATTTATTTAACTGACTCCATAGCTTTTAATTTCTGTGTTAACTTAACTGTTTTATTCACCTTCATCTTATCATGCTTTTTGGATTCCATGTGCGGGAATATATTTTGAAAATCTACTGGGAATTAATACGGTATGTTTTGTGGGATTTCTATTGCTATAAATTAGATATTTAATGGGTTGTCGTTTTTTTTCCATTTCATGCCATTTGATAATGTTCTGTATTCATCTTGAAACTATTATTTTGATTATATTGGTTGGTACAGGGGAAAAAATTTTTTCAGCTTGTAGCTTTTTTCTCACAGAAAACAACCGATTTGCTTATATCATTGAATTCTGTACTTTTAAAAACGTAATTCAATATATAAGTTTTTCAATTTTTTCGGAATCCATATTCTTCTTTTTTTCTTCCATGTTAATTCTTGTAATTAGGTATACGGTACTTTATTTTACACATGCAGTTCTATATTGTTGGTTTATGGCGTGTAGTCAATCATTCACAATATTGAAGTTTTTGATGGTGGTCGGTGATGTTTAATTAATGGTTATATATATATATATATAACCATTAATTAAACATAACCTACCACCATCAAAAACCGTAATATTATGAATTAAAGCTGTAAGTATAAAAAAAAGTGCCAAATAATTTATTATAAGAATTATTATGGAAGAAAAAAGAAGAAAGTGGACACCGACAAATGATGGAAAAGCTTATATATTGAATTACGTTTTCAAGGGCACAGAATTCAATGATATAAGCAATATGGTTGTTTTCTGTGAGAAAAAAAAAAGCTAAAGCTAAAAATTATTTTTCTCTGTGCCCGAACAACCATTATAATCAAGTGAATAGATTAAAAATGAAAACATAATAGAAACAAATAATATGAAATGAAAAATTCAATAAAACCTGTTTAAATATTTATAGGATATAAAATAGAAATAATACACAACGTACCGATTAATATTTCAGTATTTTCCAATATATCCACACGTACATGGCTACCATAATATCGTAAAGATTAAGGTGAATAAAACAGTTAAGAAATCACAGTAATTGATACCAAAGGATGCAGTTAATACATTTTGAAATACCATGATAAATACAATTAATAAAATATAAAATAAAATAAATAGAAAGTAATTACATTATTTAAAATAACTAAAATGCACTATTAAATTACTTAATTACTATTTAACAATATCGTCAAAATTTAGCTAAAAAAATCCACCTGGTGTAGGAAATTATAACTGAAAAGGAGCTGCAAAAGACAAAATTTATAACTTATCGTCAAAAGACAAATTTTGGTGCTGCCATCTAGTAGTATTTTTATTATTCAAATGTCACAAGATGAACAATTGAAAGCCTTTGAATGTAAGAAATTTATCAACAGCAAAACCAAACAAATCCTTATATATAGATAATTATAAACCTAATATAAACCACACTATATATTTTTTTAAAAACTATTGTTAATAAAATTTTAAAAAAAGCATTCAAAATATTCTATTATCTTACTCATTTAAACTACACTAAGAATTTAAATAATTCTATAACATTGATAATATATAGCATATAGCTATATGCTATGAAATAAAATAAATTCAATAATAATTAATATAAATATATATTAAAAATAATATAAAAATCGTTAATAATAATTATTATATATAAGATAATTATAAAATGAACTGGAAATAAAAAACATATGGAAGTATATAGAAGATTATCAGATACTTAAATTCCCATTACCTAAAAATCTCAAATATAGTGTGTGGATTATTTTCATACAGCCATAAAAATCCAAAAAGTATGAATGTGGGACATTCAATCACATTAAACCGAAAATAAATTTTATAACACAAAGTGAAAATAGATCAATATTAAAAATAATAGAGGAATAATAATAAAAATAATTACCCAATTTTAATACATACAGTATAACTTTACTTATATTAAATATACTTATATGTATATTAATCACTATAAAAATGGCATACTATTAGTAATTAATATGATATTGTCCTGAGTAAATTAAAATTTAATAACAAATCATGTAAATAAGATAAAACTTTAATTAAGCTAAATATAATATTAATGAAAGTCACCAATTACAAATAAAATATCAAATCAACATCCTTATAAAATACGTATTAAAAATATAGTGATAATACAAAAGCCCCATTTTTTTTTTCTTTAAATTAACCATTGCGTATTATCCAGACAACACTCCTCCGTACTCTAACATCTACCCACCCATCCAACCTATAATAATTTTTTTATATTATTTTACAATTTTTAATTTTTTATAGATATTTTTTTATTTTATATATTTTTTTGTAATTTTGTTTACGCATGTGTTAATTTGTTTTAAAAGATCATGTAAGTAAAGTACTAATTGTATATTAATGAATATATGAATTTTTTTGGAAAACCATGATTTAATGCATCATAAATTAGTTTTTTAATATTATTGTTAATTAGAGGAGAAGAACATAAACATTTTATTCTATATAAATGATTAAGGATTATATTTCGAAATACAGAATGATGTAGACAAGATTTAAAATTTGTAAATGTATTAACTTTGAATTTAAATTCTTTACGTTTGTCATACAAATCTGTGATTGTTTTGTTGTCTTTTATTGTAATTTTAAGATCTAAAAAGTTAATTGTATTGTTAGATAAAAGGTTTTCCGTTAATTCCAAATTAGTGGGGTAATCTACTGGAAATTGAGTAATTACAGATTGATCAGTTTCAATTAAAATTATGTCATCAATATAACGATATAAATGTAGATTATTATTAGTAAAAGTACGTTCATAATGATATAAGTATAAGTCTGATAGTAAACTGGATGTACAACCGCCTTGTGGTATACCGACATGCTGTAAATATAAAGTGTTATCTTGCAATATATAATTATTATAGATAATGAAGTTTGTTAAAGATTTAAAATATGCAAGATCTATATTAGATGGTAATTCTAGTTGTTTATAATACTTTTTAAATAATGCATTTATAATTTTATGTAAATCTAATAGGTCTATATTATTAAAAAGATCTTTGAAGTCATATGTCATTATATTATATACACAATGAAGATTTTTTAAAATATTGACAAGTTGATAGCTATTTTTTATACAATGTGTATTATCATTGTTTGTAGTAAGTACATATAATTGATTAAGAATTTTTAAGAGAAGTTTATTGGCTTTATTATTATATGTATTGCAACCAATAGTTACAGTCCTAAATTTAATTGGAGTTTTATGAAATTTGGGAATAAGAATTAAATATGGATAATTAAAGTTAGTAGATAAAATATTTAATAGTTTATAATAACTTCGAATTTTACGATTATTTACAATTACAATTTCATTAGTTTTTTAAAATGACTTATTAGAAGAAATACAATTTGTAAGAAGTTGGTGATAATAAGATTTACATATAAAAGCATAATTATAAGGAGATTTGTCTACATATGTAATAACGTAGTTTTTTTTGTAATTTAGTAATTTGTTGGAAAAAATGCTTTGTATTAATAGAAACCAAATCAGCAATATTATTTTTTAGAGCCATAGTTAATTTTTCAATTACTAATATTTTCCATTGATTAAAATATTCAATAGGCTTATTATAAGAGATTGAAATTTTATAAATAAAAATATCAATGTCATATGTAAACTGTTTGATAATAGATTTAACATTAAATTTAGATGGAAGTCTATATTTAGTACCATATGTATATATATATATAACCATTAATTAAACATAACCTACCACCGTCAATTATTATGAATTAAAACTGTAAGTATTAAAAAAAAAAAAAAATATTATAAGAATTATTATGGAAGAAAAAAGAAAAAAGTGGACACCGACAAAAATTGAAAAGCTTATACATTGAATTACGTTATCAAGGGCACAGAATTCAATGATATAAGCAAAATGGTTGTTTTCTGTGGGAAAAATAAGCTAAAGCTAAAAATTATTTTCCCCTGTGCCCGAACAACCACTAAAATCAAGTGAATTGATTAAAAATGAAAGCAGAATAGAAACAAATAATATGAAATGGAAGAATCAATAAAACGTATTTAAATATTTATAGGATATAAAATATAAATAATAAACACCATACCGATTAATATTTCAGTATTTTACAAAAATCCATGCGCACATGTCTACCAGTATATCAAAAAGATTAAGGTGAATAAAACAGTTAAGAAATCACAGTAAATGATACCAAATGATGCAGTTAATACATTTTGAAATAAAATTTGAAATAACTTGTAAAACACATTTAATCTAAAATAAAATAAATAGATATTAATTACATTATTTAAAATGCACTATTGAATTAATAATAACAGTTTAACAATATTGTCAAAATTTAGCAAAAAATACCCCCTGGTGTATAAATTATAACTGAAATGGAGCTAGAAAAATTAAAAATAAGAGCTATCTTAAAGAGACAAATATGGTGCTGCCATCTATTATTACTTATATTAAACATCTATCGCAAGATAAATATTTGTAAGCATTTGAATGTAAATAACTATTTAAACAGCAAAACCAAACATATCCTTATATATAGAGAATTATAAACCTAATATAAACCACACAATGTATTTAAAAACTATTGTTAATAAAATTTAAAAGCATACAATAATATATATATATATATATATATATATGACCTTTGTCACACTGTAACTCTCGTATTTATGAACCGATTTGGATGTAATTCGGTGTGCACATAGTACATACCAATGTCTCGACCGAGTTCGTTGGCCAGCTTCATCCGCCATTTTGTTTCACAATGGCAGCCATTTAAAAATTAAAATTTTTTTTTAATTTGAAATGTGGTACCAAAAAATTGAAAATGGAAAAATATTTTTTTCCTATGTATTTGACCTTTATACAAAGATTCCGGAGCAGTTTTTGTTTCGTCTATATCTTAAAAAATGGCTGAGTATAGCATTTTGAATTTCTAGCGTGGCTGACATTTTGAAACGTCTTAAATTTTGTGAAGCGATAAAAGGCGTATTTATGAACCGATTTGGATGTAACTTCGTTTATACATAGTACATACCAATGTCTCAACCGAGTTCGTTGGCCAGCTTCATCTGCCATCTTGTTTAAAAATGGCGGCCATTTAAATTTTTAAGAAAAATTTAAATTTGAAACGTCTTAAATTTTGTCACGCGATAAAAGGCGTATTTATTAACCGATTTGTATGTAACTTCGTTTATACATAGTACATACCAATGTCTCGACCGAGTTCGTTGGCCAGCTTCATCTGCCATCTTGTTTAAAAATGGCGGCCATTTAAATTTTTAAGAAAAATTTAAATTTGAAATGTGGGACCAAAAAATTAAAAATGGAAAAAATATTTTTTTCTTGTGTGTTTGACCTTGATAAAAAGATTCGGGAGCAGTTTTTGTTTCGTCTATATCTTAAAAAATGGCTGAGTTATAGCATTTTGAATATCTAGCATGGCTGACGTTTTTAAACGTCCTGATTTGTGTCACGTGATAACGGGCGTATTTATGAACCGATTTGGATGTACCTTGCTGTGTACATAGTACATACAAATATCTCGACCGAGTTCGTTGTCCAACTTCATCCGCCATCTTGTTTCAAAATGGCGGCCATTTAAAAAATTTAAAAATTATTTAATTTAAAATGAGATACCAAAAAATTGGAAAATGAAAAAGATTTTTTTCGTATGTGTTTGACCTTAATACAAAGATTCCGGAACAGTTTTTGTTTTGTCTATATCTAAAAAAATAGCTGAGTTATAGCATTTTGAATTTCTATTGTGGCTGACATTTTAAAACGACCTGATTTTTGTCACGCGATATAAGGCGTATTTATTAACCTATTTGGATGTAACTTGGTCTGTATATAGTACATACCAATGTCTCGACGGAGTTCGTTGGCCAGCTTCATTCAAATGAAGGCCAGCTTCATCTGGTTTCAAAAGGGTTGCCATTTAAAAAAAAAAAAATTTTAAATTTAAAATGAGGCATTAAAAAATTGGAAAATGAAAAAGATTTTTTTTATGTGTTTGGCCTTGATACAAAGATTCCGGAGCAGTTTTTGTTTCTGAAAATTTGTTCTTTTGTTTATATCTTAAAAAATGGTTGAATTATATCACTTTGAATTTCTAGCATGGCTAAGATTTTGAAACGATCTTGTATTTGTCACGCGATAACACACACGTATTCGCCTATTTCGATGTAAGAAGGCATGTGGATAGTATACATCAATATCTCGACCAAGTTCGCTGGCCAGCTTCATCAGCCATCTTTTTTCAAAATAGCGGCCATTAAATTAAAAAAAAATATATTTAAAGTGAGGTGCAAAAAAATTAGAAATTGAAAAAGGTTTCTTTCTTAAGAATTTGACCTTGATATAAGAATTCAGGAGCATTTTTTGTTTGTCTTTATCTTAAAAAATGGCTCAGATATAGCAATTTCAATATCTAATGTGGGTGACATTTTGAAAAATGTGATTTTTTGCCTGCGAAAGCACTCGTATATATCAATCGATTCCGATGTGAGTAAGCATGTGCACAGCAATTACTAAGGTCTCGACCAAGTTCACTGGTTAGCCTCATCCACCATGTTGTCTTAAAATGGCAGGCAGTTTAAGAAATCGCCGAATTTGGCAGCCAAATATAAGTTACTTAAATAAAAAGCAGCTTGGATAAAGCTGACTAATTTCGCGAAATTCTCATTCATAATGATTTAGTATTGATAAAAATTAGTATTGAATCTCCTATATTCGGTTTCCACTAAATTGAGCTTCGTGTGTTTGAATAATATAAGTTGGCTTTTTTAAAATAGGGAATATGAAAGCTACCTCTTCATCCCGGCACTGGCCGGAAGGACTTTTTTAATATAATTTTTGATCTGATTCTTTTTTAAGATAAGGCAAACAAAAGCATTATTTATACTATTCAGAATTTCTAACATTTTTTTATCAACGTATAAAAATAATCTAATCATATTGAAATAAAAACAAACAGTAAAGTTTTGACAGCAGTATTCAAATTTGACTTGGTATTTCGGTTTTAGTGTAAGTTTTAGCTTCAGACATCAAATTTTGTTAATTTTGTGAATATGTTTGGGAATTATATACAAACGAACTTTTAAATTTCTGGTTTCAAATTAATTTTTTATATTTTCATTCATATGTCTTAATAATTGTGAATTTACAGTGTAGTTTTAATACTATGAAATATCCTAAACATGCACTGTAAAAAAAATAATGCAGTTTTCCGGTAGTAATCGGAAAAATAGTTGCCCTTATCGTAACGGAATAATTTCCAACCCAGCTCGGAATAAAATCAGTAAAATCGGAATAAAATCCCTAAAATACCGTACTACCGACTATTTCCTTATTTTTACGGATTTTATTCCGAGCTGGGTCGGAAATTATTCTGGTACGATAAGGGCAACTATTTTTCCGATTCCCACCGGAAAACTGGCAGTATTTTTTTTTTTTTTTTACAGTGTAGTTATTTGATTTTTATTTGTGAAATATGAATCAAGAAAGTAATATTCGAAAAATATAAATTGTAACTTGCATCTATTTTTTAAAAAATCGGTTTCTGGAGATTTTTTGTATGAGTATACAAAATTTTAACTTATTCGTACATGTATTGCTTTTATTTACTTTAAAAAAGAAATATAACTGTAGTCTGAAAAACCAAAGAGACTGTAAAAAAAATTAAAAAATTAAAAAAATTAAACTGTTTTTTTTTTTATTTTAATGTAGGAGCGATCTCAGTTATTTGATCGAATAGTTAAAATATATATATTTTTTTAATTACAGTGTATTTTTTTCTTCGCATTAAGAAATTTGTTGAATCTGAACCTTGCAATAACGGATTTCATCTTTGATACTACTAATAGAAATAGTTCAATTTTAAATAGTGAATTAAAACACTCTTGAACTATTCGCAAAGTATGTAGGCTCAGTTTAAAATGTGCATTATGCTGTCAAAATTAGGCATTAGTATTGAAAACTTAACGCTTATTCCGGTACGAATGAAGCAACGGTTCTTTAAACCTGTATTGCTTATCTAAATAAATAAAAAATAAACAGTCAAGTACGAGGCGAGTATTACTCGCGCACAGAGGGTTCCGTACAATAATATATGAATTAGTAAGTGTATTATTAAAAAAATACCTTTGCTAAAAGAATACTAAGACTTTGTAAAAACTATACAACGTAGGGTTGGGTATAGCTGTATATAGTATACAGGTTGCAAAGGAAAGTCCCTTTAACCTGAAAATACTTGCGAACGGAGAGAGCTACAGCTATACAAGTGAGGTAACGGTACAGTAAAGTGACTACGCCCGACCTAATGCAAACGACAGCAGCACCCCTTAGTGACGAAATTTGGAAGATAGCCATTGCAAATCGAAAACGAAATTTTCCAATTAGAAAGTTTTAGACCATCAATTAATTAGATAAATCGTCGCCTGCATACTCAAATATGTCCTAAATCGATGAGCGACGATTCTACTTTGCCTATTCACATTCCGGAAACGTAGCAGTGCACAATTGCAGATTGTGACGTTGTACTGTGCTGTAATGTCTGTAAAGATTTAATTTCCAATGCATTTAAAATTTTAGAATAACCCTTTCAGGGCTAGAAGAATTCTGTTCGTAAACCGATGAAATAATTGACTGACACCAGAATATTCAAACATTTTTTAGAAAACAAAAACCCGCTAATTTGCACTTTCATTACAAAAGCAAAATTTTATTAAATTATTCTTGGTGCCATTTGTCAGTTTTGGAATTAAAATTAGATGGCTAGACCTTCTAGCCACCGCCCTTGAAAGGGTTAAACCTATGTCGTCGTATTGAAGAGGCTTGTAATAGACGTTCCATGCTGAGAAATGTGCATGCAGAATTACTCTCACAAATACAAACGTGTATCGTGAGCAATGGCGAACTTTTCGAACATACTGAATATTAACTTTTTATCATTGTGAAACAGTTTGTCTTTTTTTTGTGTGTGTAATGTTATCAAAATGTTCTGAGATAAGTACGTATTTATAGCATAAATTGTGCGTATTTCTTCATACTTCTGACTATTCCATTTAAATGTTTACACAAAATGAAGTGTATCAATTTCGGACATTTTTGGGTAAACAGACGAAGATTTATCTTATCCATGTAAACCAAATATCGTATTCTATTAATTAATTGATGCTCTAAAAGTTTCTAACTAGAAATTTTGCTCTATCTCTTTTCGTTTTCGATTTGTAGTGGTTATCTTCCAAATTTCACCACTAGGGGTGCTGCTGTCGTTTTCATTAAATCGGGCGTAGTCGCTTTACTGTACCGTTAACTCACTTGCATAGCTGTAGCTCTCTCCGTTCACAAGTATTTTCAGGTTAAAGGGACTTTCCTTTGCACCCTGTATACTAGAAAAGTATAAATGGATATACCATGAATGCTCAAAGATATATGGAACCTAAATAATAGCAAATATAGCTATTCTGTATATTTGTTATTCCATATAGGTTTTTAGTTAACCTTTAAAGATATAGTAGGTGTATTGAGAAAGCCACTCAATGGAAACTAGTCGCAAATCCCATAGTATTTATCTGATTCATTCTCATTAAATTAGTCTATTCTTAACAATTTGACGTTTATTGCTTTTATACTGCTACTGGGCATTGCATTACATAAATATATCCTTAAAATTTCTTATCTAGGTTTTAAAAGCCGATGGAGCATAGAGTACGCCGTCCCTGTCATTATGTATGTCCAAACCGTCCGTGTTTTTAAGGGTTAATATATCGACTAATTACCGACGATTTTTCCGTAATTCATGATCAACAATTCTTTTACACTTCTGCTACGATAGGTACCTCCAGCTCTGCTCAACACTTTTGATGAGGCCCGTAAATCGAAATTTGAATGTACGGAAAAATGCGATTTTCTCAAAAACTATGTGACCTAGGGTAATCGCTATAATTTTCCTGCAAGGTTTAAATTAATGTCTACTACCTCTATTTTTTTCATAATTTTAGTTACAATAGATTCGGAATTAGAGGGGGGGGGACATATTTTTGCACAACATTTTCCACCATAACTTTGAAAATATAATACCTAAATTAAATGAAATATATTTTTGATTTCAGCGTTACGAAAGCTTTCACACGATACCCCACACGATATACAAAGAAAAGATTTTTTTTTTCAAGTAACTTAATTAGCTCTTGTACATATTTCCTAAATATATTTATGAATATTTATTAATCTGTAAATATGTGGGTCAATAGTCTTTATTTACTTCCCCCAATTTGAACTTTCCACGTTGCATAGTTTACGTGTAAAAGGGTTGTGACAGACAGACAGACACAGGAGTGATCTTATAATGGTTCCGTTTTTACTTTTTAAGTACGGAACCCTAAAAAAAGAAAAAGATAGAAAGAAAGAAAGAAATCCTATCAAATAGTACTCTCTAACTCGGTGTCTCTCAACATTTTTTACTTCACTGCGCACTTAAACCTTGAATTAAATTTGTGCGGCACATTAAAATTATGATGACTTAAAAAAAAGAAGTATTATCTATCATTACATAAGAAATGACTACATACAATTCTTTATTTATTCACTATCACAAATAAAATAGGCCATCCGCGCCGAATAAAGGAAAAGAAAATTATTTTAAATCAAATTCGTATAACCTATTTTTATACACTCCTATTTAATATGGATTAATATTTATTTATAAGCAGATGAAACACCGTTTTAAGCCTCTTTTTAACACTAGTTTCGGTATCATTCAGCATACCGTCATCAGTGCAAAGAATAATGGAAATTTTCCACATATATGGGGGAGAAGCAGATTCGAGGTATAGGTTTATTGATCAGAAGTGCAGGAAATTACAAGCAACAGCCTATAGGAAATTGTATAGGGACATGAACTGGTAGGGGAAGGTGGCCTAAAATGATCCCCTTAAGGGAAAAACGTGTGTAAAATAAGATAACTGTTTAAATGAAACTTTAACCCTACGCTAATATGTTTTACACTATATTTTGCATTATAAACATATTTTAATAATATTTTAAACCCAAATTGAGTACAATTTTAATTAATTTTTCAACTACATCTCAGCAGTGAAATTACGCTTGAAATTATTGAATATTAATGATGTGAATTATCACATTGCTAACAAAGCGTAAACCAACTAAGTGAAAAATGTCCAAACCGGGAATCGAACCCGGGTCCCTGGAATAGATCTCCAGTGCTCTACCACTAAACCACAAGGACGATGTCCAGTCTGGCATTTCTCACTAATATAAGTCGGTAAGGCTGCAACCGCAGCACAAGATGGAGAAGTCATCATGAGCACACATATGCCCGCTAGGTATGTGTGCTCATGATGACTTCTCCATCTTGTGCTGCGGTTGCAGCCTTACCGACTTATATTAGTGAGAAATGCCAGGCTGGACATCGTCCTTGTGGTTTAGTGATAGAGCACTGGAGATCTATTCCAGGGACCCGGGTTCGATTCCCGGTTTGGACATTTTTCACTTAGTTGGTTTACGCTATGTTAGCAATGTGATAATTCACATCATTAATATCCAAATTGAGTAATGAAAAAAAAAAAAACCAGATTTTTGAAAAAGTGTCCAAAGGATCATTTTACCCTTACCCAAATGCAAAATGATCCTTCATTTAAAAATAATTGTAAATTGTTTTTTATCGGCAAAATAAAGGATATAAAAGTAATTATGGCAATACATAATGAAATAAATTAAGTTTTGCAATCAAATAGCATACATAATTTATTTTATGTAAATTTTAAAATAAAAAGGTGTCACAAATAATTTTGAAAAAACTATGAAATGGAATATTTGAAAATTATGATCGTTGGATAATGCATGGACTCAAAGAGAAAGGTTTGGGGCAGTCACACATTTGGCTCCCATGATGGCTAGGACGCGTTACCGGATTTTCTTCAGCCAAAGAAATGGTAGTAAAGCGATTCACATATTGAATCATTTTACCCGGCAACATGACCGTCTATTTTAGGACATATAACAGGATGACTCCGAGAAACATAACAAACTTAGCAAGTGTAATTCACATCTAAAAACATACTCTATTAAGTAAATCAAGTCATATTTCTGTACATGAAAGACTGTGTATGTTTATCTTATAACAAATGTTATAAAAACGACTTTTTCAAAGAATTCTTTTCAGACGCGTAATACTGCGATCGCTTGAACACCGCCATTGCTCCTTCTTCACTTGGCACAACTAGTTTATGTGTTACCCTGTAGAGATAGCGCGACCTGTCTGGAAGAAAACCTATGTGGATATTTTGCCCGCTAGGATCATTTTAGGCTACCTTCCCCTAATGTGGAAAAATATTAATGTGTCAGTAATTTGTCACGATAGCATCTAAAGAGATAGCCGAGTTTGACTTTTTTTTTAAATTAGAAGAATTTCTGTGTAGCATAAAATCTTCGGATAGGCATACTCTTAAATCATTTTTCAACTATCTTTTCTACTGCATTTTAAATTGTAATCTTTTTGCTTCAGGAGACATGATTTTTTTTCTGAAAGAATTTATCTCAAGAGACGTAAGACCATTTTTAGGGTTTCCTCGTATACTCTTATAATGAGTAACGGAAGAAAAATCTCTCAAATAAAGCAAATTTGTGCCACTAAACTTTATTTCAAAGTAAATCATATAATATGAAATGTCTGACATTACAAATTCGAATTTTTAACAAGTAAAAATTAAATTTAAAAAATCAAAAAACCCGACTGTGTAAAAAGCGAACTAATTAATTATTTCTCATCAATGTAAAACTATTTTTTATATTACTTAACTATTTTTTTTATTTACTTGTATTGATGACTTTTAAGTTGTATTTAATTGTTAGTTCCTGTCTATAAACAGTGTTTTGATGAGGCCTATAGATGTCTATGAAGGCTAGAGTTGTAGTAAAGCTAGAGATCCTACCTACACAACTTCCAGGTTGTGTCATATTTAAACGGAGCTTCTGACTGTAAAATAGTCAATGAAACATCGTTTTCCTTTTGAAAGATTTATCCAATGATATGCCACTCAATAGGGTGCGAAAAAATTTTGTTTCGTCTCTGCGCCATTTTGTATTTTACGGCCGCCATTATGAATTTATAAAAACAAAACCTAGCCTATAACCATCGGGCTGTTAAGACGAATTGATAGAGATGTCATTCATTAAAATCCATCCAGTCGTTGGGATGTTTCGAGGGTATAAAGAAATCCACATACACAGATACGCGTGTATACATAACACATAACCCTTCTTGGCAGTCAGGTAAAAATTTGGTGCAATTTGCTTAAAAGTTTTTCGGCACACATGTTGAGAACCACTGCTCTAACTTGTTAGCTGAACAGTATGAACTTTTTTTTGTTGATGTTTACACGTGACTCTATCAAGATATAAAATTTTACTCTAATTTTCTTTTCTTTCTTGCATTTCCTTTTTTCTTGTATAGGTTTAATGAACCCTATTTTTTGATAAAATTGTCTGTACAATTATTATAGTAAAAAATCGACCAATCTTGCAGAAAATCATTTGTACTTTAATAGTTATTCAAATTCACCAAAAGCATCCTCACTTTTACAACAAAATTTGTATTAGTTGCTCACCTGCAAAATAACTCTACGCATTTCTGGCGGGTCGTTTAAGACATCTTGCCATGTTCCGTAGAACCTCAATACCTTTTTATCGTATTTGAAAAATTTATAGAGTTTCTTATCTTCAAAGCTCTGAGGTACAGTTTCATTTCGAGGTTCCATTGTTCTACGCTGCTCCGTATGTGGATCAGGAGGAATTTCTTCAGAATCATTGAACTCAATGCCAGCATTTATTAGATATTCCTGTTAAAACAGAAAATATTTTCATCAGCACAAAAGAGGATTAGCTAATTTTAAAACTTTGAGGTGCACTTAAGAGAATAAGATAGAAATGTGAATACTAATATTTATAGTAATGACGAAAATTGTGAGCAGTACTGAAAGTGTCCCTGTGTTTCAACTGTATATGCATATGGGGCATTCTCACAATCTTTTGACTTTTAAGTCCCTGAATAATAATTTTTACTTTAGTACATATTCTCGTGGGGGTTTTTTTTATTTCATATACTGGGGAACATCCCATTGCATGATTGCATAACATATCAACGAGATAAATAAGTTTTGGACGATGTTGGGGGTCCAAATACCAAGAAAACGCCTATACCGTCCCGTGTCCCTGATGCTGATTTTTAAGTTTGGAGCTGTCTGTATAAAATTGTTTCAATAAAAGTAATTCGATGTAATTTTTTTTTCCAAAACTGGGACAATTGTTTTATATAAATATGTAGCAAAAAATTAACCTGCACACATTTTTACTGTTGATATTATTTTTTGAATTCTGTCCCTGGGCTTTAGATTCCTTACCATCCCTCTTGCTAAACTTATACAGAAAATCACTTCAGATGCAGCCACAGAATTTTTTTCAAGTTTTTTTTCATGCAGAAGTATGCTAGAGAAAGAATGTCTAAAATTCTTTGACAGGAAATTTACTGCAGAATTTAAATCAGCATTTAAATATCAATTTCAAGCATCGTGGCTTTATTGATAGTCTTAGCGTCCCCAAGGTTTATTCCTGCACTTTTCGAGGTAAATTAATTTTTTTTTAATTTAATCCAATGTAAATAACTATTTCTAAAAATCAATGAACATTGTGGATATCACTTAGTCTTAACATGATTTGTCTAAAAATAGTGGTAATTTTCCTTACCGTCCCATCCTTACCATCCTTTTTTTTTTCCATTACCGTTTCTTTTTTCCTATACCATCCGCTTTTTTTTCCTTCCGTCCCTTCTTTAACACCTTTTCAAGACAATTTTATACCAAAATTTTGTACTAAATACTACATTGTTATTTGTTATTATTTCTTATTTGAATGTCCTGTGGGTACTATGCAAATTCATTATAAGTAAAACTTTAGAAAAAAATAGAAAGTTATAGTGGTAAAATGGTAAAGAAAATTAAACTCGCAAGTTTAACTTAAACCTCAGTTAAAAAAAAAAAAAAAATTCGCTGCTGACCATTTTTTCTTTATTTTGAATCGTTCAGGCATTCATCTATCAGATTAAAATGTTATTTTAGCAAGTTTAATTTCATCAGATTTTTATTTCTGAAAGTCAAAAGATTGTGAGAATGCCCCATATACAAAATGCATTACAAAGTGCTAAATGATAGTTTGTGTTAAATTAAAACGAATTGAATACTAAATATTGTATAAAATATAGAAATTAAATAGATATAGTATAAAAATAACCATAAAAAATTTCAATATACGAGGGCTGTAAATAAAGTAGTGGCAAAGAAAGTCGCAGATGACCATAAATGCGTTAACAGGCAATGGATGCCGCGAAGTGATTCTGTTGGCGATTATGGAAGACAAAGTATACAATCCAGTGAGAAGTGTAGTTACTAAGCAGGTAGTGGAGGCTGTCTTCGTATCGCTCTTATAGTAAGTATTACAAAAATTAATCAGACCGTGGATTAAAATCTAAATGGTCGTTCTAAAAAGGCTTGAGAATGTTATCGCAAATTAAGAGCTTATGCTGGTAAATTGAAGACACGCACAAGCTAATATTAAATCAATGACAGTATTCTTTTCAAATTACTCGTTTGCATTTCAATATTTTTAAATGCTATTTTTCCCCCAATAGGATATCGATGTCGATATGTCTAACCAGGTACATTCATTCGTTTTCGATTTTGGTTGCAGTTATTATTCATTTTACGGTTGTAGTTTTTTTTCCTCCGAGAGCACTTTCAATTTTAGAACAGGTTCCGAAGATGAACGCCTCCTCAGGAAAAAAGTTTGTCGGTAATTTTAACATCGTAAGCAGTGTATATAATAAAAACGGAGGAAGTATAAAAGTAAAAATAGTTAAAAAAAAAACACTCTTTTATATAAGCCTTCAATGTTTATCTTGAAAATCACGCCAAATTTTATAAATCCAATTCATGTTTTTTTTCCAAAAAATTCCCAATGCAATAATCTGGCGTGAGCACCGAACTTGATTACAGCAAAATCACTGTTTTTTATGCTTGGTAGAAGCCGCAAGCTAGTGAATTTATTTTAAAAAATTATATATACTTATATATATATATATATATATATATATATATATATATATATATGACCATAAAAAAATTACAAATTACCAACAAAAATTGTGAAATTATAAATAGAAAGAAATTTATTCATTGACAATTAAACTGTTCCCCTTATCATATTCAACATAGATTTGAAAAACATAATAAAAGAATAAATAAATAAAATGAGCAGAAAATGAATAATGGATATTTGTAGAACCTAGACAGATTCTTCAGGTCCCAAATGCCTAGAGTTCCATAAATAAAGTGTGTTGCCTAGAGTTCCACAAATAAAGTGTGTGGTTTCATCTTCATATCAGACATAAAAAAGCTAAATAATATGAATTTGGGACTACCAACACACAAAAAATAGAGAAATAAATTATTGAAATATATATATATATATATATATATATATATATATATATATATATATATATATTGTATATACATACATATATATTTAAGATACGACAACAGAAAATAAAAAAATGAAACATTATTTAAGTATCTTTTAAGGATATGTATAATAATAGTTTAAGTAATATGTAACTATTGATTGATTAAGGCGGTATTTTTAAAAATACATCTATTACACTCTTTAATTTTTTATTTTCTAATTTTTCGTTTTTAAATATTTCTTTGTTCCAGTTTCTGAGCCAGTACGTCTTTTGGGGGGAGCGTGGTTTGTCGCATAATTAAATCCATTGTTGTTGTAACTCGTATACAATTGTAACTATGAAGGATAATTGACTTTTTATCATATGATGATGGCCAACGGAAAAAAATTAATTTATTAATTTATATTTAATTTCTAAAAATATTAAAATGGGTGCTTTTATGTTAGCCGGGCTCAGGCGATTAATAGCCAGATATTGCTCCCATTGCCATAATTCACGTTTCATTAATTTCGCCTAAAATATAAACCTTCAATTCATTTCATTTAAAATGCATAACTTTCATTTAAAATACTTGCATACATTTAAAATACATGCATTTCACTCATTTCCTTTGAAACACATAATAATACATAATAAATAATAATAAATAATGCCATCATAAACCTGAACTTCAAAGCATTGTTTCTAATTTACACATTTAATCTATTATTGAAAAATGAAAACTGCTATTTTTGAAAATATAAATGCTATTGGCGAGATTGGCGCCCAGCTAACATAAAAGTATCTTAAAATGTTGTATCGTCATTGAAAACAACCTGTGTACACTGGTCATCAAAATTAAAGGATAATGACAGAAATAAAACGTAACTGATACTTAATGAAAAATTATTAATAGAAATTTGTTCAAAAGCATTAGTTAACATAAATTACAATGTCTGGCAGTTGATTATCCTCAAAATATTGAAATTAAAACCAAATTTATGGAAATTGGAAAATGATGAAAAAATTAAGTCACCTCTTGGGAATTTTTTTTTCTTTAATATGGTGTATGGTCACCTCGGACAGATATGCATACTTCGCATCTTGATTCCATGGACTTTACCAAAGTGTTGATCAAGGTCTTGTGGAATTGCACGCCACTCTTCTAAAAGTGCACTTTTCAGCTTCTGGTGGGTCCGGGGAGCAAATTCACAATCACTCAACGTCCTAGCGCGCTTGACGCCAACCTCTGTAGACAAGCGCTTTGGTGAGAAAATGAACTTCGATGCGCATGCAAGTCTGAAGGTAATTAGACTTCGATATTTCGCACATTTGAACGCGTATTTCTTGTTTATAGAATACTTGCAAGAATATGTGCAGCTGTAGAATGGCTAATTCGAGTTACTGTGGCAGGCTGAAGGTCTGAAACAAAATCTCTTGTAGTCGCTTCGCTGTTTGTTCGAGCCGACAATGACAGAAAACGGTCTTCGGAGGCAGTTGTTGTCTTGGTCGCCCTTGACCAGGCTGTCTATCAACGGATCCAGTGCTTAAAAAGCGGCTCCATTGGAGCCGCTCCAAGCTTTTGATTTGACACTTTGAGGGGTATTCAAATCTTGGGTGACCTCCATTTGTGTTTCACCTCCCTTGATTCTATTCTACTAATTATTCGCCACTTTGACCTTCACTTAACTGACGCCTTTTATAACTAATAATGACAGTGACGTAGCTACATATTCAGCACCCTGGAACAAGTAAAGTTTGTGCGCCCTCTTGTCTCTCAAAAAAGTTCTGCGTAATTTTGTTTTGAAGTTACACACACACACACACATATATATATATATATATATATATATATATATATATATATATGTAACTAACTGACCCGCCCGGCGTTGCCCGCGCCCGTTATGATAATGTAAACAAAACTCAAGTTTGTATGATTTTATATATTCATAATATAGTTCAAATGAACCTGGTTTTAGGAGTGGTCCACTGCCTTTGGCAGCGTCTAGTGTGTTCCTGACAAACCTCTTTCTGAACGAACCTGTGGCCTGGGTCCCCGCTACCAAAGGCAGTGTATGCCAGGAGAGTTTCGTACGCGCCGGAGACAATCGAAAACCAAGTTGAATGAGTAAACCCCGTAGTAATCGAGCCCATAGAACCCGAGATAAGAATCCTAATCCTGGCGATGGAACTATAATCTTTAAAACAATCGTAAGCTAAGCCAATTTCCAGTGAAATAGAGCCCATAAAAACCGAGAAAAGAATGCGCCGTTAATGTTCGAAAATGGTGGTAACAGAAGTCTAAGATAAACTTTCACAATGTAGAAAGTAGCTGAATAGTAAGCTAAGTTTAATTATCCAATTACCGTTGAAATCGGTCACATTGAACCCGAGAAAAAAATGCACCATTAATGTTCGAAAATTGGTAACTGAAGTCTAAGACAAACTTTCATAATACAGAAAGTAGCTGAATCGTAATCTAGGTTGAATGAACCAATTCCTGTTGAAATCGGCCCCCAATAACCCGAGGAAAGAATGTACCCGGAAGCAGTGGAAGGTGCTTCTTACCCCCACCCCCTGTAAATTTAACGAATTGCCTTTAATATTAACGTGATATTTAATTTACGAATTAAATCCCATCCCCTTTAAAGTTAACCACTTACCTTTAACAATAGCGCGAATTTTAATTCACGGCTGTAGTGAGTAAACGTAAGTTGATGCCGTAAAAGAAGATTAATATTCGAAAAAGGTGGTAGCTGGAGTAAAAGAAATTTTTTATGGTTTATAAAGTAGCTGGAGGACCCTATAACTATGCTAAAGGAAATTGCAAGACTATCGGATAATTTTTAAAGAAACTGCACCAAGGACCCTAAGAAGGCGATTAATATTCAAAATTGGTAGTAGCTGAAGTGTGAGTAATTTTTTTGTAATTCATGTAGTAGCCGGAGGACCTAAGAAATTGTTAGAGAAAAAATCCTAGTGAATCGGACTATTTTTATAGGGGGACCAAAAGGAACCTACTGATAATTGAGAGCAAGGCCTAAGATGAAAATATGATAAAAGGTCCTAGTACTTAGCGCTTTAGATTTTCAATTAGTCAAAATTAAGTATAGGGTATAAGTATTAATCATTAGAAATTTTTTTCAAAGAAATGCTTCAAAAAAGAGCCCTAGAATCCCAATAAAAATATGAAGGTGTTGGCTCGGGGAGAGAAGTCCAAGACTCAATTTTGAAGTTATTCAATGAGAATGTGACACAATTAGTGGGTGAAAAATGAATGGTGCACAAAAGTTACCCTAGGGGACCAGTGTCTGAACTGAAATGTAAAAATGAAAAAAAAAAAAACTCAATGGAAAAAGAGCCCCAAAAGCGAGGATCGGATTAAAAGGGGGCAATTTATTAACAATTTAGGGCACAAAAACTCAAGTGGCCTTGTACCAAGCCCTCAACTGGAATGTAGCTGGGAAAGGGCTCCAAGAAGACGATTAATATTCAAATTTGGTGATAGCTGAAGTCTAAAAAATTTTTATGTTGTTCGTGTAGTAACTGGATTTTCTAAGATATTGTTACAAAAAAAAGTTAGTGAATCAGACCATTTTTAAGGGAGATATAATAGGAGGTCCAAAAGGGGCCAAGTGATAGTTGAGAGCAGGACCCCAAGATGAAACCATGTTAAAAGATTCTAGTACTTAGCGCTTTAGATCTCAATAAGTCGAAATTAAGCATAGGATATGTATTAACACTTTGCACTCCGTTGTCGCCGCTGCGGCGACATTATCTTTCTTTGCAAAACTTGTTTTATGGCACCAGTAACAAAGGAAAATAAAATTTGCCTTATTTAATCAAAGCATTTTTGAAATTGTGTACTTGAAGGAAACTTCTTTTAAAAAAGTGGTGCCGACCGAATAAAATTTGTGTAAGAGACTCCGGAATCCAAAGGGTTAATCATTCGAATAGATCTTAAAGAAGCGCGAAAAAAAATGGGGGAAATTCTTAAAAAGGACACTAGGTGCCCAATAAAAATATGAGGCTGCTGGACCCTGAGAGGAGTCCAAGTCTCAATTTTAAAGTTATGCATTGAGAGGTTGACAATATTAGGGCGTGAAAAATGCATGGCGCCCAGAAATTTCAAGGAATCCAGTGTTTTAACTGGAATGTAGAAAGGGAGAATAATTAAATGAGAAAAGGGCCCCCAAAACTAAGAAGATCGGATAAAAAGGGGGCAAGTACTGAGCAATTCAGGGCATACAAACTGAAAGGTGCTATAGGGGCGCTGGTCATAAAAAATAAAAAATCTGAGTTCCAGGGTATAAGCACCTGTCTTGGACTACCCTCACCCAAATTTTCAGATTTCTACGTGCAATATATTTCACTATCCACCACACATAGAGCGAAACTTTCTTTTATTAGTATAGACTAGCTGACCCACCCGGTGTTGCCCGAGTCCGTGATAATATTCTTAAATGAACCTGAATTTTGTATGATTTTATTTCTTAAGGCTGTTCTTAAATCCAAGGGGGCCGCCATTTTATGATACACGTTTTAATTAATTTTTGCTCAAGAACTGGCATGTGTTGTTATTAAGAAACTTTGCAATCGAAAGGCGTTTTCCGGATTTTTTGTAAACACAATAGATCGTACAGGAAACATTGTCAAAGTTGACGTTTTAAACGGAATTTACCGCCGAAAGCAGAAAAACCAGTCAACGAAGGGAAAAAAAGTCTTGTCATATTTCTTTAACACGATTTTGTCTGAAATACGAACTCGATGACTCCGTGAAAAATCGGTTAAAAAAAAAAAAAAAAAAAAAAAAAAAAAAAAAAAAAAAACAGTCCTGTTCTAACGTAT
This sequence comes from Maratus speciosus, assembly GCA_963932465.1. Lineage (NCBI taxonomy): Eukaryota > Metazoa > Arthropoda > Arachnida > Araneae > Salticidae > Maratus > Maratus speciosus. Next base: position 384,704,540 of record OZ010789.1, read on the forward strand.
ATACAAAATACCTGACCGCCGTTTTGATTATCACATTTACAGACAATATTGAAACAGCCCCGTTTTCATATTAAAATGTAATTTTTAACAAAAAAGGATGTTTAACTTACATTTTCTTTGCGAAAATATTCTATATCAATACTTTTGCACATCAAGCGCAAAAATCAATATAATACACGTTTATATAGGTGAAATTACAATCACAGCATTGTACGAATACACGAAGCCTACACATTTCAAACAAATACTTGATAAATGATTTGACAAAAAACTAACTAAAAAACATATATATATATATATATTTAAAGAGAGGCCGCGTTCTTTGGTACCAGACACGCTGAAAATTCTTGGGGCAGACCATGTCGCTATTGGTCACAGAGAAAATTACAGAATATATACGTTAGGTTTTAAAAGATTTAAATTGTCCTCTGAAGCAAAGTAACTTTCAAGAAAAAAAATCAATTCGTCTGCCTTGCAAAGAGAAATAAAAATCATTAATAAAAAATGCTTCAAAAAGTGATTTAAAAAAAAAATATATTAAATGATTTAAGATTTTTCAGATCTGATGCTTATAGCAAATTTTAAAACTATTAGCTTCACCTAAGGAAGGGAACAGCTTTACCTGGTTTACAGCGCACCGATCCGCAGGTCGGTTACCCAGCGGGCCAGTCTGCCTTATTTAATCCTAAAATTCTGGGATTGAATAAGGTTTAATGCGGAAAAATACTGTTACAAAAAAGTGATGTAATTTTGCATAGGCTATAATCAGGCTCTAAGGAACACTGAATTTGGTACTTAACTTTTTCTCTCTTTTTGAAGCTTATCGATTCTGCATTTGACATTTGCAATATTTTCAAAATCTCAAAAACAATACTCACAAAATTTAAGTTGTTATTTCCCCTCACTCCCCTCCCGTCTAAATTTTGTCGCCGTTGGCTTATGTGGAATATGTTTAAATTCAACTCTTATTATTGTTTTGTAATCTGTATTCATGCATATTTAGTTTCCACAAAACAAACGAAAAAAATCCCTTCAAAATTTTCGTTTTTGTGGATTTCGTCTGTAAAATGGTCAATAATTTTCTTCAACTTGTCAGGCTGTTTTTTCCAAATCGTAAAATAATTATCGTAAATTACTATTGTTACATCGTACATATAGGTTTCTCAGCGGTGAATTCTTTGGCAACCATTATTTCCACATCATGATAAATTTCTAAAACATTTTTAGTAGAAATGTACCAGAAAGATTATTTTTTGGAAATAGTGGTAGCCAGTAAAGTGACCGATGAGAACCCTGTTAAATAAGTTTTGATTACTTTAAGATCTGAAAATCTTCAACAGGCGTCTCCATAAAAGTTACAGAAAAAAATCAGGCATGCTGAAATGGTGCTGCAAAAGTTACTTGAGGCTGCAATATGAATTAAAACTTTCTGAATAGAAGTCATTTCTTTCAACTGTGTATGAAAACATGTTTTAAATCGAAATAGTTGAGGTTAAGCACAAGGTAAAATATCATAGGAATACGCTGATTGTAACAAGGTTCATCTATAATGTCTGATTAATAATGAAAAAAATATGCAAATATTTTAAGAAATCTTTATTTCTCTTTTTCTAATTTTGCGCCCTTAGGATTCGTGCGCCTGGAGCAGTCTGCTCCAACTGCTCCACGGTAGCTACGCCCCTGAATAATGATAACTAATGAATCATGGAAGACTGTAGTATTCCAGTCACGCAGCCTTAAGCCTAAAATCGTAAGAATGGCAGAACTCATATATACACCTAACTCGAGATCAAAGGAAACGCGAAAAGCCCCCACATCTTTTGACTTAGCAAATATAGCGCATATTGTTCTGATTTTTTAAAAACAGTCTTATATCTGCAGTCTTATCCTATTCTGAAATTTTTACATTTCTACATGCAGTATATTTTGAGATCTCGAAACCCATTTTTAAAATACTTGCGATGGATAAAGATCCTAATTTCCATTTCTGGAAAATGGCCCGGGCGATTTTCTTTAAATTGATATATAATATGAATTTGTTTTGGATGAAGGGAATGAGATAATACTTGTATCCGGGAAAACTCTTGTTTTTTATATAATTCACATTTTTTTTTCTCAAAAATGACCTGCGCGATTTTATTAAAATTAATATATAATATAAATCTGTTTGAGATAAAGCGAATAACATAACACTTATTTGAATAAAAACTGTTGTTTGTTATATAATCGGTATGAAAAATGAGACTATATTTTTTCGCCATTCAATGAGAATTTACCGCAAATGTGCAAGAAGTTATTAATGTATTCCTGCGCATGCTTTCTTTTTATTCACTTTTGGGAACAGCTAGCTATCGAAACACTAGTTGAGCGGTTAAGAGTGTTGCTCTCATAGACGTGACATCTCGGGTTCAATCCACAGTGATGCCTTTTGATTTTTTTTATGAGTTCTTTTGTAATTTTTTATTGCCAATCAGATCATTAAATAGAATTTAAGACTTTTTTAATTGTTATCAAGTTAAACAAAATTAAATTGCAATTATAACTAAGCTAAATAAAATGAAACTTCATTTTAAATAAATTTCAATAACAAAATATGCCATTTCCTGCAGCTCGTAAATGTGGCGCCATCTATATTTTGGATAGAAACCTGAACTCTAACATTTCATATAGAATACAGATATATACATTTAACATTTTTTAAATAAGGATAACTGGAAAATGTTATTCAACATTATTTTATAATCCTTTAGATATTTTGAGAGTGTTACTATCACACAGCAAATATATCTAGTGCATTGATTTTATTAACTCGTAAGTGTAATTGTGTTAAAAATCTTTATCTAAATTTAAGTAATGAATTTTGTTCTATGCATTTCAAATATTTTGTAACTATGTATCTTATTTCCACATAAAAATTAAAAATCTCATATTAATTGTTTCAGAAAGTATTTTCACATTTAATTATGTATATATAAATAAATACAGTCTTTTCTTGTCTGATGTATGTTTTTTATATCTGCTAAAAAAAAATAAATAAAATAAAAATAAAGTACTTCCCAAATAGTATTAAATTTAGACATTTTTCTCCGGGAAGGTGTGTATGTGTTAAAAAAAACTGCAGAAATTACTTTTCCTATATTAAGGAGTATAAAAAATTTAATGTAATTTAAAATAAGAATCTCTTGAAATTGTTCCAATTATTTATTAAGGTTATGAACTGTCATATTTATGTTTTATATATGTTGAAAATATCATACCTTAGACTAGGTACTTCTTTTTCGTTTTGAGAAATGATGCAAATTAAAATCATTAAAAATTTGCTGTTTAATGCTTTGCATAATAATTCAAAATTATTTTCTGACTAGCAAAATAATTTGTAAGTCTTCTTGTCAAATTGTCTTCTATTCAGTAATATGAGTATGTAAAAATATTTTTTGACAATTTTTATAGAATTAAACTATAATATATATATTTATTGTTACAAATGCAATGCAACTTTAATCTTTTCCTTTTCCATGCTGAAATATTTAAAATTTGGGATGCAATTCTAATATTTTTCAAAAAGGCATTTTTCAGTTCAATTTTTTGTATTTTAAATACTATTTTAAATTCTAGTTTACATAATCTCTTTGTTGTAGCCATAAAAAATCAAATGATAATGCCTACTTTAATTAACAAATTTAAAAAATCATAAAATGATGCATTATTTTTTTTTTTAACTTTTAGTGAGAAAAACTTTTTTTTTTTTAATGTACAAATTTTATGATTAAATCTTACTCGAAAATGTGGCTATTTTGATAGAAATTTATGTTTGTTGCTATGAAGTTAAATTAAAAAATAAAAAACAAAACCTATATCTTTATCAACCAGCTGTTTTTCTTATTTTCATTCATATTTATTGTAATTATGGTACACTTTTTGAGACTAAAAAAAAAATAATAAAATACTCAATGGCAGTTGATGGTACCATCTATAATCGAAAATCAAAACTGCATCCAATCGATGACGTGATCGGCAGGCTGGGTACACTAGCGCCACAAAACGAGTATTACTTTCGGGGTCAAATTCTGTGATGAAAAGCCTATCTTCGTTGTTCTCCTGTGCTTACAATGTTATTGTATTTTAAATAAAAAGATTTAAAGAATAATATTTCTTGATATTTTTCTTAAGAAAGTAAACTTTTTACATAGAAAAATTTAACAAAGCTTTCTATATCTGTGAAACGAACCATAAAAAACCCCATTTTATATAATACTTCCATATCTTACTAAAAGGTTCTTAAAAAAATCAAATAGTACAGCACTCTTTACAATTGAAGTATGAGGTATACTTCTTTTGAGCGGGGGGGGGGGGGGGAATTAAAGGTGAATGGAAATCATGATTATGAGTTCTTATAGTTGGTCTTTATTTTTTTATCTTTTTGTTATTAACCTAAAAAAAAGTAATGATATCAATTCAAAAAACACTTAACGGATTAAAAGTTTGTGACGCAGCACTTTATCTTATTGCTATAAGAATTTTAAATATGGAACTTAAAAATAATGATATCAAATTTTAAGTGATGCTATATTATTTATTTCATCTTCTTATTTTTGTTTTATTTATAATTTCATGTGTAAGAATTATGTTAAATTTAAAAGGATGTATAAAAATTTATTCCTTGATGCTTTATCGTTCACATCTTTCATAAATTCAAAATATGAGTTTTAAAAGATATGATATCAAAATTTAAGTGATGCCTTGATGTAGCTTTAAACAATTTGTTTTAAAGTTCAATTTTAATTGTTTTCGGTTTGGCTATATATTTACACATCTAACCAAAACTTTTAATTTTCCAATACACAGTAAAAAATATCACTTTCACTGAACTTATATAATGCATTGTAATGTATTTATATGAATAAATTGATTTATCTTTTGTGCCACGCTATCCAAATTCAAAAGTAAAATTTATGTAAACGACTTCTTTGCGTCATTGTATCCAAACTAAGCGAAATGTATGCAAATGGATATTACGAGGCAAAGAAATCGTTATAAATTTTACTTTTGATTTTGGATAGCGTGGCACAAAAGATAAATCAATTTATTCATATAAATACATTACAATGCATTATATAAGTTCAGTGAAAGTGATATTTTTTACTGTGTATTGGAAAATTAAAAGTTTTGGTTAGATGTGTAAATATATTTAGCCAAACCGAAAACAATTAAAATTGAATTTTAAAACAAATTGTTTAAAGCTACATCAAGGCGTCACTTAAATTTTGATATCATATCTTTTAAAACCCATATTTTGAATTTATGAAAGATGTGAATGATAAAGCATCAAGGAATAAATTTTTATACATCCTTTTAAATTTAACAAAATTCTTACACATGCAATTATAAATAAAACAAAAATAAAAAGATGAAAAAAATAATATAGCATCACTTAAAATTTGATATCATTATTTTTAAGTTCCATATTTAAAATTCTTATAGCAATAAGATAAAGTGCTGCGTCACAAACTTTTAACCCGTTAGGGGTTTTTTGAATTGATACTGATTACTCTCAGACACCACATTCACTTTAAACAACGCTACAGACGAGAATTCCAACATGCGCCCTTCGCGCACCACATTTTCACTTGCGAATTTGCATATTTCCGGCGCTAATGTATGCGCGGAAGTGCAATTTTGTGTTCAATTGTATTTAATTAACATAAATAATTGCAGCATTGGTCATTGGTTGCAACATTAACTTTGTGACCATATTTTTTCTCATAATCCTTTAATTTTTATGACCAGTGTACATAGTTTTTATAATTCTAGCATATCAAGAAGTGAGTGAAAAATCAATTGCAAAATTACATCTTTACTTTCAAAAACGAAGTTGTGTTAAATAAAAGTGTGTAAAAATACTTAAAGGACAGTAAAACACACTACCCCAATTTGATGTGGTTAAAATAATATTTCATTGTCAAACTATTATGTTATAACAAAATATTTTATAATGATAATAATTACCCTTGTCCACTGGTCACAATCAGTAAGGCGAATTGTAATACCATAGACATGAATATCTTGACCTAGATTCAAATCTTTCCATAAGTAACGCCGTCCTTTTCCTTTAGGATGAGGAAACACTTGTCGCTTGAAAAGGGTACCCTATAAAAGCCAAATCAAAAATTATCCAGACAATGTCAAAAAACATTTTTTGTTTCTAATGCAAAATTAAATATTATTTATACAACATAAATAATTATAACATCGGATATACATCCTCAATATATGTTCATCTCGAGCAGTCCTACAATACCAACAATAGTGGTCTATGCTCTATTCTGTTAATAATAATTGAGGAGGACTAATCTGTAGTATTCTAGTCGCTTGTCCTGAAATTACGTTCTCTTAACACGTTGAGTGCCACGGTGACTGACACTGAAGCTGAAAAATTTACAATGTTTTAGGTAATTTTTAAGAAAGTATAATCCTGTAATAAATAAAAGGTAAGTAAATTTTAAATAAATTTTCGGTAATTACTTAAAACAATATATATGTTTTTAGTTTTATATCATATTTTAGACATTCAGTCATCGGTGAATGACGCGTTTTAAACGGAAAGTTCAGTGTCAGTCACCGGTGACTGACGTGGCGCTTAACGTGTTAATGCTCGAGAGTTTTAACAGAAGATCGAACATCCAGCGATCTAAATTTTACTTTTGATTGAACCACGGATTTTCGGGAGCTGGATACTCATTGAAAACTGCAGAAATAAATCCAGGTTTCACTTACATGGTCAAAATGTTTGGGAATTCATTTAAAGCTAAAGGTTCTGTTCTCACGTGCTCGAATTCGAAAGTGGTCTTAGCTAAGCAAATCAAACGAAACTACTGAAATTCATATTAATCGATTTTTTTAGAAACTTTTTAGTAGTTTTTAAGTAATAATTTGCAATGAAATACAGTACAGTAGCCTCCCTCTTAACCGGAACTCTGCTTTAACTGGCCGATTTTTTTCCCCAGTATCAGACAAAACTCAGGGATGACGGCCTCGGGAACTCAGTTTACGCTTTCGAGTTGAAGTGCAATCCCGAGGGGAAAGAGGCAAAATTCAGAAAGAAGAACGTCGGTTCTAAATGGACACATTCTAAGACCTTCACCAGTGTTGAATTCAGGATATGGCCCGGGGAACCTCCCTCCCCCAGTAACAATGAGAATCCCCCCGGAAAATTTGAGATTTTGTGCTTTTAATGGTCAAAAGTGAAATCCCCCCCCCCCCTGGAACTGTATAATGTCTGATCTATCTGAAAATACTGTTTTGTACAAACATTTAAAAAACTTGAGGGAGGCGAACGTAGAAGATGTATAAGATTTGTTTTAGTCTGATAAAGATCTCAGGCATGAAATATTATTTGACGAGGATATAATTAGAACTGTAACTGATGTTGTTCAATACGAAGACGACCCTGATGATGATCTAGTTGAAGTTGACCCTGTTAAAATTCCTCGTATAGAAAGGGTAAAAGCATTAGAGAAAGCGCTACGCTATGTTGAACAGCGGCTAACAGCTTCCTCGGTTAAACTTATCATATTAAAGAGATGGAGAGATTATGCTGCAAAATGTCGGACATCTTGACTTCAACAGAAGACGGTCACCGATTTCTTTATGGTTTACTAACTTATATATACGTAATGTAAAACAATTTCAACTTCTTATAAACGTGTGTGCCCCGATTTTCAACAATTTAATTTGTGTTAAATATTTTTCCTTATTTGTTATCAGGGATAATTACTTTCAATTCAGTTAATTATTAGTATTCATCTCACAAAATATAGAAAATGCGTACATTTTTAAAACTACACAAATTGAAAAACTAAATGCATCGTATGGGTTTAATTAATTAAATTAGGCAGATACTTTTTTTTTTTTTTACTTCTCCGCTTTAAGCGGTTTTTCTCTTAACCGGCAAACCCTCGGTCCCGTTTAGGCCGGTTGAGCGGGAGGCTACTGTAAAAAGAATAAATGTTTATGCTAGATTTCATTTTTAATTACTAGAATTAACCTCCATCCGCTTATCCGCTGACTTAATAACGTCCCTACTATCCCAGAAATAAGGAAATACATTAGTAATCTATACTAATATTATGAAGAAGCAACGTTTGTTTGTTTGTAAGATGCAATCTCTGGAACTACCGAACCGATTTCAAAAGTAATGATGGAAAAATGCTGGTGGTCATATCTGCTCGAACATGGGCTATATTTTATGTCGGTAGAACAACATCTAACGCTCGTATTCATGAATAACTTCGACCGAGGGTTAAACCGCGGGTTCAGTAACCCCAGGTTGGTATTTTCAACCGGGAGTTGAAAACTCGTATTCACCGTTTACTTCGGATGAAAAGTTACCCAACTCGGGGTTTCTCGACCTAGGTTGAACGAAATGTGTTTATTGGTTAAGAAAATCACATGCCTTGTTCGGTTTCGCGTCGAGACTTCGTTTGTTTATGTTTTGAAAGAAAAATGCCAATTAAAAGAAAAAAAAAGAAAGAAAGAAAGAAATGGACGATTCAATGTAGTGTTTTTTTTTATCCCACAAAATGTATGGACAAAATAAAAACCTGTAATCACTAAATATGGATCAACTTAATTTAATTTCTTGAAAGTTTTAATATTTTTTAAACAATTATTTTTTTTTAAATTTATTAATGAGTTAGGTTAATGATATGAAACATGTCAACTGCTAAAATAAATGTTAAAAGGTTCTTTTTCAAAATAAATTTCCGCATAGTTGCTAAAAAATGGAACTTGATTTAGGCCAAAACTATTGAAACTTGATTTGAATAAAAACTAAAATTTTATTTCAACAGCAATTATGATGATTTCTATTATTAATAGCTCTAGTTAGCAATTAAACAATTTCTGATAATGAAAATATTAAAATGGAGAAAAAGGGGAAAAAATTAAGAAAGTAGTCTGTTGTACTTTATATATACTATTTCTTTTATTAGTATAGATGATATCCCAGATGTATTAATTTTATTGTTTGGATTTTCAGCGAGCTAATTAAAATGTTCAATTCTAATTAAATTAGATAGTAATTAATATTCCAGGTTGACAGGAAAAAGCAGTGAAATAATATTAACAGAACTGCAGAAAAAGCGGAACAGGTGATCCTAGCGGTGCCCTGGCACCAGGTACCAAGCCGCAGAGGCGCTCCATAGGCGCATATAGTTATCACTTCCGAGCGATTGATAAACATTTTTCATTTAACTAGTCGCTAAATAAAACTCTATATACTTCCTTTAAGTTTAAACTGTGTGCAGTGGAGATATTTTATAAGATATTATTTTAAGGAACACAAATATTTTAAACTTTTTAAGACTACTAGTGTATGAATTTCCATTCAACACATATAATCGAATAAGGCCTTTCCTAAATCATGATAAATGTATTCTGAATACTGTCTGGACAAATAAATGTGAAATATTACAGAAAGTTGAATTTTTATCGACCAGCTTTTAGGACCTATCCCCACCTCTTCCCCTCCAGCCATTTGTATGAGAATTTTTCTATTATCACATTTACAAGATCAAAGCTATTCACTTGATTATCTTTGACTATTTTTTGATAAATTAGCCTAATAATTACGAAATATTATTACATGCACGAAGACACTTGTTTTTGGTTGCAGTGTTGCATTTGAAAAAATGTATTTATTTAGAAAATGTTATTTTATTTTCTATATTTTTTCCAGCTTCTTAATTTCATATTTTTAACTCATTTAGATATCACTTCATTAGATGTAATAAGAATCTCATTCAGAATAGAAATTAAAAGTGGGATTCTTTTTTTTTATGACTGATTAATGATAGATTTCTAGACTAAATAGGCAGAATAATGATAGTTTGTAATCTAACAAAACAACTCAAATTAATTATTAATAACTTCATATAATTTTACATTATCTAATAAATAAAATAACTGTCTGTTGTTTGTGAATCAGTGGAGAAAAACAAGTTCCCATTTGTACCACCCTACCCATTTCCTCTATTTTTTTCTCTTTTTTGGTGTCATTCTTTAAGTAAACGTTTCTCAAGATCTCAAGATGCTGTGTAAGATATAGAAATAAAAAGAAAGTTTAAAGTACATATTACCAAAAATAGAAGAATATATGTAATCTCATACATACACACATATATATGTTATCTATACATTTTTTGACTGGTTTGTTTATATTTATACATTATATCTCCTTCATTACATCTTGAATTGTTTGTTTTCATAAATACTCATGATCACGAAGAATTTATTTACCTTAAAAATAGTCATCATAATAGTCTAAAGGGCTGATAAAAATATTTTTGGTGTGGGGTTATTTTAAAAAAAGGAAAGTTTTTTTTTTTTTTTTTTTTTTTTTCACCAGCGTATTTCAACCCTTTAGTAATTTATTTTAATTTAGCCGTCAATTAAGAAGCAAAAATTATAAGTTATCTCTAAAAAAAGTCACAATTTCAGGAGGTAACATTGAAAAGTTATTCATTTTAGGATTTATTATTACTATTATTATTTTCGTATAAAATAGTACCAATGCAATATTTTATATTATGTATAATTTTGAAATTAAAATACAGTTGAAAAATAAATGCAATAAAAATAAATATTTCAAATTCCACAAAAATTGGGAAACATACGTAGAAGCTTACAAACAATCGTAAAAAAAAAAAATCAATAAAGAAATAAAACTCAAATTGTTTAAATTTTAAGTTAAAATATCTAATTTATAGATCTGATTTATATAAACAATAATATATCTTTTACACAATAGATCCAAAATTTAATTTTAAAACATTCTATAAGTACTGATCAAAAATCTACAGAGAATCTATGGATATTCTAAGATAATCTGCGTATTTCTTTACTTAAACAAAAATGCAAATTAGCATGAGTCTCACATTTTAATTAGAACTTATGCAAGTATGGCGTTTATTTCGGTCCTGTTAAAATACATTTGTGAATTTTTTAACATCAAAATTGCAAAAAATAAATGACCTTAAATGCGACAGTTGTTACTTTAGAAGCAATTATTCGGCTGTTTAAGTAATATTGGCTATTTTTAAGGCAAATAAATTTTTCGCGACCACGCGTATTTATGTAAAGAGACAATTCAACATGTATTCAATATATAGAGGCTATATACATAAATATAAACAAATCAGATAAAAATATTGAAGATAATTACATATATATGAGATTACATACCTTTGCATAATGTTATTCCGTTTTATTTAATAGTAGAACTTCTATATTTTACACAGCACATTCTATCAGCACGTCGCCGCCATTGTAAAATGGCGGTCCTCTCCCTCTCCTCACTCTCACCGCTTGTTTTTCGTTAATACGCATGCTCGGTTGAAAAATCCTGGGTTGAACCGGGGCCGTCGCGAAACAACTTTCTTCTCTTACGGGCCTGATTCGAAGTGAGGATGACGTCACGCAAGAGATCTTAGTAGCAAACTAAACTTATAGAATAATTGTATGTGTGCATTAAAAACAGGGTTATAAATTTCCATTTTATCATATTTTGTTGAGAAATTTGTGTTTGTTAAAGATCTGTTTGAATTATAGATCAATAATTAAACACCCAAGGTAAGAGAAGAAAGTTGTTTCGCGAGACGGCCCCGTTTGAACCACCTGTAGACTAAGGTTGGGTTACTGAACCCGGCGTTAGATTTCAACCTCGAACCGGTTCAGTGGGGTTGACGGTGAATGCCATTTGAGTTTTCAACCCGGGTTTTCTGCATAACTCCGGGTCGAAGTTATTCGTGAATACGAGCGTAAGGGAATGCAGAAGCTAAAAACTTTCTAAAACTGCGATTTCTATGATATTGTTAAGGAATAGAAATGTGAAATTCGGTGTGGTGGTAATATTTATGCCTTCTAAAAAATTAGAAATTTAAAAGGGTGAATTGAGCGGAAAATATTCCAAATTATGATTTATTTGGAATTGTTAGGGCTAGAAATTTAAAATTTGGCGCGGCTGTTACTTTAGAGACAATGCTCGCCCTGAACAGTTTCCAAAAATTCGAAATCTAAAAGGGTGCAAGAGCGAAAAACGTTCTAAAATTGCGATTTATGTGATACTGTTGTTACAGAAGCTTAAAATTTTGCATGGTAGTTACTTTTAAGATGTAAATGCTTGCTAAGAAAGATTTCTAAAAAATTCCGAAACTTCAAATAAAAAATGAAATGAGCGCAAAACCATCAAAATACATTCAAATTACCATTTATTTGCAATCAATTTTAGTTCTCATTAATTTAAGTCTCGGGTTCACCTAATACAGTATAAGAATGGTAGTCAAACTGTGGCTTAATTATTAATTTTTGAATTATCCATAGCAGTATAATTTCCTCTGATAAAAATATACACACAAATACCATTTAGCATATTTCAACATTTATGCAGCAAAGCCGCGGGTTTTGCTAGTTTTAAATATTTAGCTTAATAACGAAAAAAACCCCATGTAAAATCGGGGTTTTGTTCAAATATACTTTGATTTAGACATATTGTGTATTTTATGTTAGGTGCCCTTCGGCAATTTAAGTCAGATGCCAACTGTTGGTAAGCAGCACTGCCGGACATAGGATAAACATCTTAAGCGTTCTGCATAATGAGACAGAAGGGACGAAGGTGTCAAAATATAAAACACTGATTTGTTGAGTAATAAGAAGAAAAAGTGGGAAAGCAGGATTGTCACAATGAAAAAAAAAATACTATTGTCACTTTATTTACAGATTGTAACAAAAATAAACTTCTGTCAAAATGAGAAGAATATCACAAAATGAAATATTATTTACTAGTACCATCGATAGTACGATCGAATCTACTAAACAATCTGTTGTACAATGATATAATTGACAATCAATCATCCATAACAGTAATGTCTTGGAGCTGCATTGCATAAGAAAGCATGCCCAAAGGATTATTTCTGCTTATCCGAGCATTCACCAAAAATACAAGCATTTGTCTCAGTGTTCGATCAAGCAAAAGTGAGGTCCTGATCCAAATACAGTTTGATGCCCCTTCCTGTAAACTCACAATAAAAAATTCGTATAATTGTAAATTGATTGTTATTTTTGTATAGAGAAAGGACAATCTAACATAAATTGATCATGAGGATTTTTGACAAAAACGGACTTGCTGAGTCTACCACTATCGCCAAGCTAATTCATTCGTTCAAAACTCGTCCAAGTGAATATCACAAAGTTTTTATGCTAATTGACATATTTTTAACGAAAAACTTATAATCTGAGTACATGCCTTGTACCTATGTCGCTACTCTAATAAATAAAGTTACTCTAAGGTGAACGGATGCCCTTAGATTTCAAGGACAGTATTCACATTAGAGCGTCATCCTCAACTTTTTTATTTAAAAACTTATCGAGTCATAAGTTTATCGACTTATGAGTTTAAAAAGAATAAAGCTTAAAAAGTTATAAATGTGAAAAGTTTTTTAAAGCTTTCAGCTGGAAATTTTTTGAAATGTGATCAGTCCAGTCAGTGGGTTATATCCACTTAAAGAATGAAAAAAAATGCATGCAAATATGCACTAAAAAGCCTCTTATGCTGTTAAGGTCCAAAATATGCCCTTATATCTTTCAAAGAAAAATACCATTTACCAGTAAATGCAGTTACTGTTTTCTTTAAATTTTACTAAATCTGAGCTAATTAAATAATCAAATCAATATTGTAGAAAATATTCTTTCGACATCAACCGATGTTACGGTACGGTAGTATTGTAATATCTCCATTACTTTCAAAAATAATCTTTAAAACCTGAACTTTTACACAAATTAAAATTTAACTTCTCTCTGATTTTCCCTCCTCCAGCAGACTCGGGCGGAAATGCACTTTTTAAACTATATTTTACGAACAGTATAATTTAACAGAAGCTTCTTCTATTCCAGCTTTGTGATGGCTTGAATGAAAAAAAAATTTTAAATGCTTCTATCATAGAGATTTTTCTGAAGAAATCTATCACTTAACTTCTCTTTAGCGCAGGAAATTGAAGAAGAGGCTGAGCTTGTCAAAAATATTATTTGGATACGGTACTGTAAAGAATTATTAAGCGTTTTAAAGCAAAGGAGTACGAGATCTTTTATTCCTTTAAGATCAGATTATCATAGATGTATGCCGCATCACTATCCGTCGGAATGAACAAGTGCTTCCTATAAAGCTACCATTCTGGATATTAATAATCCAACTTTATCTACTAGAATTAAAGCAGCCTACCTGAGCTGTTGTTTTAAGCGGTAGCATTACAGCCATAGTAAAACTTCTTGTCGCGGATCTGTTACTTGTGCTCGCTTTGTAAAAATCGGCCACGACAATAAAAATTGTAAAACAATGCTGTGCTAACTGCAAAGGTGATCACTCTGTAATGACAAGATCTTATCCTAGATGGTTATTTGAAGAAGAAGTTCAGACTATAACAACTACTCAAAATCTTTCTTATCCTGAAACTCAGAAACATGTTGAATAAAAACCACATCTGTTGGGGTTCGGTATGCTAGCTTACTAAAGCAATCTTCAAAATCTGTTAGGCAAATTGCACATAATTATCCAAACTCTGATTCCCTTTATCAATTAAAACATCTACCACGTTACTATCTGCTGGGGGAAAATCGTTCGATCTCCTCTTATGTTCAAGTAAATTTACTCCCATTGAGACTGCTATCCCCATCATTACAGCCTACTACAAAAGAGTTAATATACACAGTGTTTAATTCGTCTAAACATCATGATAACAAATAATTTATGATTTTACCATCATCATCACAGCCGAAATAATCTTCTTTTCCGTCATTCACAAAATCCTTCTGTTGTCCCATCATACCAATCATGGACAAAATCGAAGTCAACGAAAAATAAATCTTTATCCCCTTCCTCTCCACAGTGAAAACTGTGATGAAAAAATATAGATCATGCATTGGTCTTCGATTCCAAATAGCTGTTCCGCTATGCGGAAGAGACTGTGAAATCTGAATCTTGCAGTCATGATGCAAATACAAATGAAGAAAGCATGGTTTTTGAGGAGTTTGATGCTAAGTGATTTCAATTGATTGATTTTTTTAATTCTCTATAGCTCAAAATAGACCTGTTATGCTTCATAATTTAGACATTCTTATACTTTGTTTTTAGGCTAATCTTCATATTTTTAACATATTGTACAAATTTTAACTATAAAAATTTGTCTTTTTAAACATGATATTGTAACTTCATTAAGTGGTTTAGGTTACATTTATCATTACATTACATCTCTCATTAAGCTTTGTTTAAGATTCAAGATTTTAAGATAACTTTTTATAAATTATTTGATAGGGATTTTTAACTCATTTTTTTGGCGCAACATGCACTTAAAGGGACCTTTTGCCATTAAATCCTATACAAACAGCAAACCATTATCTGTTTCTTTGGTTGTTTTTTTATGCTTAGTTGAAAGTTTTCATTTCTTTTTAACTATATCAGTATAATAATAATAATAATCCGAAGGTAAATAAATTATAATAGTAAAAATATTCTTTTGAAAATATGAATATAAAAATTGGATGCAAAACATATTTTCTTTCATGTAGATGGGAAATATGGATATACCCTGTCCAACGAAAGAATTTCGCTCTCTCCAAAACAAATGTGCAATCGGCCAAATTTCCCCCCCTTATGGTCAAATATAGCCAGTTTCCCCTATACTGTGCAGACTGCTGCTTTCATTTCCTCTTTTCGCAATAGAAGAGATATTATAAATATAATGCTACTAACTAACCCGCCTGACGTTGTCTGGGACTGGGATTAAAAAAAAATCAAATAAATAATCTAAAAAATAAAAAAATAAAAAAACGCAGAAGAGAAGAAAATTTACCATATTGCAAAGGGTTGAAAAAAAGCTGGCTAAAATTTAAAAAAGCAACGCAGATAGCTTTTATCGGTTTTAACTAGCTGTTTTTTTTTGGGGGGGGGGGGCAAAATTGGCCATGTTTGATCAAAATTGGCTTTTATACAATGAAGCATTTTAACCTTTACTGATGTTACTGGTCTCACAGACCGCTGTTTTTTTTTTTTGTTTTTTTTTTTCAATTTTTATAGTTTAACTACACTGTAAAAAAATTTGTAGTTTTTACAGGAAAAAATTGCATTTTTTACAGAAAAAAATAGTTTTAAAGAAAAACAGTTTTTTATTGTAAAAAAAGGTTGATTTTGTAATTTTTACAGGAAAATCTATATTTTTTACAAAAAAAAAAAAAAAAAAAAAAAAAAAACTGTTTTAATGAAAAATTACAGATATTTTCTGTAAATTAAATGGCTTTCCACTGTCGCCAAAATTGACAGTTTTTTTCTGTCAATTTGAGAGATTTTTTTTACAGTGTAGAAATACTACCAAAATTTGTTTCATTTGAAACTTTAGTACTACCACCAGAGACTTTTGAATAGGAGAATTTTAATTATAACAGTCCTGTACAAAACAATTAGCACAAAAACACTATTCTGTGAGTTAATCGCGACTTTTATTCATCCTTCAATGAAGCGGTCTCACATACCGCTTCACAGAAGTTAAGTGACAATTTCTGCCACATCAGTTAAAGGTTAAATATAAACTGCATATTTTAGAACGTTCTTTAATTAGTTTTAAAGCCATTTTATTGAGTTAGAATTTAAAAATGAAACTAATCTTTCAATAATGAAGACATTATATTGGAATGGCACGTAGATAGAATTGTTAGGGATTTGTAGTCAGATATGCAAATATGTCAGCTAAATTTGAAATCGGCGTGTAATTAATTAATTAACAAATATTATTTAAAATTCCATAGCAATCATAATTTTAAAAGTTTTTAGAACGTTTTCTTCTCATTTTACCCTTTTAAATTTCGATTTTTTTTAAAAAATAATCCTTAGCAAGAATTTGTATTCTAAAAGTAACAGCCATGCCAAATTTCAAGTTTCTAATCCCTTCAGTATCATAAAAAGCATACGTTTACGTTTTTTCCCCTCTGCACCCTTTTATATTTCGAATTTTTAAAAACTATTCTGTGATTGCATTTGGGTCTTAGAAGTAGCATCCACGTCAAATTTCAAGTTACTATCCTTAACAATTCCATAGAAATCGTAATTTAAAACGCTTTCCGCCTATTTCACTCTTTTAAATTCCACATTTTTTTTTTTTTTTTAATCATTCTTAGCGAGAAATATAACGTATTAAAAGTAACCGCAATGCCAAATTTAAAATTTCTAGTCCCTTCAGTATCTCAAAAATGGTATGTTTAGAACTTTTTTATCCCTCTACATCCTTTTAAATTTCTCATTTTTTAAAACTTTGTTCTGTGCATGCATTTGCGTCTTACAGGTATACCAGCTATGTTAAATTTAAAATTTTTATCCCGAACAATTCCATATCGTAATTTAGAACGCTTTTGGCGCATTCCACGCTTTTAAGATTCAAAACTTTTCCTTTAAAAACTTTTCGGTGCGGGCATATTACGTCTTAAAAGTAACAGCATGTCAAATTTTGTGTTTCTGTGCCTAATAATTCCATTGAAATCATAATTCAGAACATTTTCCGCTCATTTTACCCTTTCAAATTTCGACTTTTTTTTAGAAACCCTACTTAGCGAGCATTTATATCTTAAAAGTAACAGACATGCCAAATTTCATATTTCTAGTCCCTTCAGTATCTGAAAAATCATGAGTTTAGAACGATTTTTCCCCAGCACCCTCTTAAATTTCGAATTAAATTATTATCGTTTATTATTAAATTATTTTCGTTTTATAATTTTAATTTCTCATTAAACCCTTTTTCTTTTTCTTTTAAATAAAATCAGTAACAGTTTTTCTTTATTTTATTTTTCGAGGCGTTTGTAATTTTTTCCCCAACTGATATAGCATAGTCATTTTAATTCTTTAACCAAAAGAATTAATTTGAACTTCTTCGGTTGCTATAGTAACGGATGTATTTAAAAAAAATTATCACTTGTAAAGTTGGAAATTTTGAGGTTTTGGCGCTAAAGACATCGCCAAATTAGTAAAATATGAAATATCTCATGAACTATTGGACTTAGAAGAATTTACTTGGTACCATTCAGCATATAACAATACACCAAAAAACGTTTCCTTTAGACACATAAATATGATATTAGATTTTTAAGGAATTTTTTTAAAGTTTGTTAACCTTTTTTAATTTTTACCATCCCCTTAGGGGTAAAATTTTAGAAAATCCTTTCTTAGTGCGCACCTATGTCATAAGAAGTATTCCCTCCCCCCTCCCCAATTCTCATGTTTCTGGGTTCAGCAGTTTGGGCTGTGCATTGATTAGACTCGAGGAGTCAGGACTTTCTTTTATATATGCAGTAGACTCCCGACTATCCGGCCTGATGTGGCGGAGGGTTAGGTCGGATAACAAAAAAGCCGGATAAGCAGGAGTTCTATAAATATTTAGTCACTTCTTGCCCTCCCCGCTATGATATTAAAGACATATCACACACATTTTAAGATACATTTTATATACACACTACATACAGTTTTAAAATAAGCAAAACTTCAACGTAAAACGTAAGCCTAATTTGTAAAAAAATTGAGTAAATGTTATTTTACTGTTTATTTATAAATGGTTGCAAAAATATGGAAAGTTATGGATAAGATAAAAAAGTCAAAACTTACAGTTTTTTGTTTTAGAAAAAGTCCTTGATAGATGACTGCTTCTTTGAGTTAACTCTCTTCCGCGACGCAATGTTCCTCCATTTACGCAAGCAGATGCTATCAGCTGGCGTCGCTTCTTCCTCCTGCTGACTAATGTACTGCAGTGCTGCCTCAATCGTCTTGAAACCTTCAGAATGTGGGATGAGATTTTCCCTGCCATCGTCCTTTTTTTCTGTTACTTCTCCATGGGTCACCTCACCATGCCTACAATATAGTTCCCAGCTAATTCATTAACTTCATTGTTTGCCATATCCATTCAATAATGTCCTCTGCATTGACATCGTCAGAGCCGGTATAATTTTCAGCAACGAAATAAGCTTATCATTCTTATCTTCCACTTCAGTTTCCCACATGGGTTTATGTCCACCTTTATGGTTCAAAAGAATGTTCCAAGATCTTGCAATTTTCTATGTTTGGAATTTCTTCCCATGCTTCCGCCACTCACCTCACCTTATGCCATCTAGCATGTCAATCTTTTTCAGAGTAGTTATGTAGTCTTCATTATTACCAATCGCTGATATCAACGAACGGAGAAGACGCCGCACAGTGGAGTATTTTTCCAATTTAGCTGGCCAAAAGTCAATTTTTCGAAACGCAGTTGAAGAGATAAAAATGTAGCTAATTGTGAAGATAAATAGATGGGGATTCACCGTACATATATAAATTTTTCCGTTGTTTGAGCAATCGAGTTCCAGGGAAGGTAAAACTTGCTTGTATCAGTAAGTTTTTTATTTGTACTTTGCGGTTCGATTTTGT